>JAKVQY010000519.1:0-12191 GCA_030463045.1 Geotrichum macrosporum
CACGGTCTGCCTATAGGGTGAAGACAACAATGCGAAAAACAGGACCCTGATCGATCCTGCGGGGGGCCAACAGGCGGCCCAGAAGGGCCGGGTCTGGGAGAGTAAGTCTTACCCCGTGGTAGATTTCGACTGACACAACGAAGTAGCAACCTAAATAACCCGGGACGAAGAAACAAGCACCATGGCGCTACCCAGGATCTTACCTATAATACTTGGTATGGTACGGACCCGAAGTAGGATATGGGAAGATGATTGACTATATAACTATGATAGACCTAACATAACTAAGAGTAAGAATAAACAGATATATCATCATCATCCTACTTTATTTTGTAACCATACTATAAAATTGCATATCTTTCACGATAACTGAGACTTTTCACAAATAGTATTTAATTTGTACTTGATTTTAGTTTTGATTTTAATTTCTTTAAATTCAGTGTGCTGATTTGAAGAAAGATATCCAGAGAGATTAGTGAGTGGATCAAAGCTTCTAATAATGATCGTCAGGTTAGCTCTTCCCTCAAAAAGGAAGTAGCCAATATGACTATACCAACTTTACCGGTTACAATTCAAGTAATACTCTGTCAAATTTAAATCATACCATATATAGTCTAAGTCACAGTAACGATAGATTGGTTTATTATATTTTAATGAAATTTAATGAAATTTACTTTACTTGTAAACGTGGATTATTTTAAAAGAGAGATAGGCACATTTGAGCAGTGGCGCTAATTTATGCAATTGCTGGTAACCACTAAATGAAACAAGAATAGGAGAACATTATTTCTGCAACGTGCCGGATTCTATTTAATGATTTATTTTCAAGAAATCATATGTACAAGAATTGTATAATGAATGAAGACGATATTTGCGTCTCAATATTAGTACCCTGCATGAAACCCCATACTATTTGAAGATGGACACGTGAAAGGTTACATGAAATCAACAGTTATTCTATTGAAAACTTTTGTGCAGAAGTAGTAATAAACTGTAGGTATTCCATGATTTGGATGGAAAGGTCAGATTCTTTTTAAACTTAAAAAACTCAAAGTACAATAATTATGGAATAGCTTAATAAATGCGGATCTTCCAGTAATGAAATAAGTCTTTTCAGTTCCCAAAATACAGCTTTCAAGACTTTTGGGAAATAATAGTGTATAAATTTCAAAACTGCTATAATCTGTGAGTCTTTGATTCAATGAAATTAACGTACAATTAATAATACGATCTGAAATTAGAACTTGTTTTAACAATATGCAAACCGAACGGGTTAGATAAAAATTAAAGAAAGTTGTGCGATGAAACATTTTTTGAAACGTAGAAAATGAGTTGTAATTATACAAAATGAATTTCATGGATACCTTTTTAAAAAAAACTATTTTTTTATATTTTATTTCGTTACTTGATTCATCAAGGTTTTAGACTCATTCTTGATATCGCCGCTCCCTGTCTTTCGGAATGGCATCAAGGCTACAATCTCTAGTCTCGCTTAGCTTTAAAAGATTTGGAACAACCAAATTGATAGTACGGCGTGTAAACGTGCAAACGTTAAACAACAATTGTTGCCCGACCCTTGAATCTTCTTTCCTGGTCAGACTCAGAGTTTCCTCAATTCCCTCAAACTCTTTTCTAAAATTTTTGCGCGAAGTTTTTTGAATGCTTCTTATTTGAGGATTATATTTGGTACAAGTTTAATTTCAGAAATTGATATGTTTACAATGCAAACTTTTAATTTAAAGTTAAAACTTTTAAAACATTCTTTTAGATTTTCCAGACAAAAAATTAAACTATAAAGCAAAAACAAAAAACACACGCTTTTAATATTTCCATCATTAATTCATCCAACCATTAGTAGAGAATACTGCAGACCCTCATTTTAGCTTTGGTTATTGTTTTTCATTCTTTTTTTTGATCAAGTCATTTTCAAAAACCATCTTACAAGGCCATGAAGACGGCACCAGCAATACCAGCGGCAAGAACAAGAGAACTGTAGGAAACAATTCCAGCGCCGTTAGCAGATGCAGCACCAGTACCGGTGCTAGAAGCAGCGGCGGAACCAGAGGTTGCGGAAGCATGACCAGGCTCAGAAGTCTCCTTAGAAGTCTCCTTAGAAGTCTCCTTGGAGGAAGAAGCATGTCCGGTTTGAGAAGTCTCCTTACCAGTAGTAGTAGCAATAGTAGTCTTGTTGTGGAAAGCTGAAGAAGAAGTAGCAATGGTAGTGGTGTTGGCAACAACAGTAGAATTGCGGGCATGGGCGGTGGAAAGGGCCTTAGTGGAGGTCTTGACAGTAGTAGAGTTGTGGTGAGTAGACGTGGGCTTGATGGTAGGGGCAGCAGAAGAGGAAGTAGAGTTGTTAATAATGGTGAAGAAAGGCGAAAAGTTTACGTCGTTAACATTGTCCTTGTTAATAATCTCCAGAGCATAGTCTTTACCAGTGGTGATATCGCTAGGAAGGAACCATCTGACGGCACCAACATTCTTGAGGTTGCTAGAGATGGTCAGGGCAGTTTGAAGGTTGTTGGGATCTCCCTTCTTGAGCAAAAGGTCGACAGAGTCACCACCGTTAGTGCTATTCCATCTAATGATGAAAGTTTCACCAGCGACCAGGGTCTCGTTACCGAGGGGGGTTGTGAATGCGTTGCTAGCAGCCCAAGCGCCGGCAGCAGAAGAAAGAGCGAGAAGAACGGATGAAAACTGCATTGTTATATATATAGCGAGAGTAATTCACAAAAAGAGTGAGGAAGACAGATAAATAAACAAGATGCTATCGTAGTTCAAGAGAGGGAAAAGAAGGAAAAGTTTTTACGAGATTTGCACTGATATTTAAATTCTTTTTATTTATCCATTCATTCATTCATTTATTTATTTATTTACTATTTTTTTTATTTTTTTATTTGGTATTTTGGCGCAGACTTTATGAACTCTCACGGTCGCCATTTTTGATCGACATGAAATAATTTTATTGGGAAAAGAAGGTTGTTTTTTTTCCTGCTTTCTTTCTTTTTGAAACAAAACTATAAAATGCGTGTTTTTAGTTTGGACTTTTATTGTTAGTTGCAGAGTACTAATTCGTACTTTCCCAAACCAAGCTAACTTTGTTTTCGATTCCATCTTTTTATGGATGCATAGTACATTGAAACGCTTAAAAAGGGGCCATAGACGCGCACCTGCTGCATCAGCTCTGGGCCAATTAAATGTACAGACAATTCATTGCATTGAGTTTATTATGCATGGCGTTTTGGCCTTTTGGCAACCACCCTCAGTTATTAAAACGCAGGTTTCAGAACATCCAACGTAAATTTCATACTTTGGGACCTCCGAATTGGCCTGACCAGACTGCAAATTCAAGCCTTTTCAGTATCTGCTTCTTTTGACAAGCTCACAATGGAAATACTTCTTTCCACGAGCGGTTTAGTAAAGGGGACAGAAGGAGGCAAGGCCAGAAAAGTTAAGCAACCGCTGGACTCCCCTACGGTCCAAAACCGGTCCGAAACAAAACAAAACAAAAAAAAAAAATCAGGAGCAAGTCCAAATAAGCAAAAGCTCTTGATCACTGGAAATCATCGCATCATCATGTCACGGCAGCATTATTGAGTTGCTATGCTGGTGTCTGGCATGATGGGGACACATGTACATGACTTTTCTTGACTGCATACTTCAGCTGTTTGGCTGCCTCGTGCCATTATTCAAGTGTGGGCTTTAAGAATCCTGATCCGCATACAGGCCTTCTACTACCATAGCAAAAACAGGCAAAGCAGTCTTTGTTGTGTCCATTTATTTCAACGCATTCTCTTACTTTTGCGAGATGAGCTCTAATTTCATTCATAACATTTTAGAAATTGAAATACGCCACAAGCTGCTCAATTTAATCATGCATATGGCATATTATAAACATTGGGGTATAAAATAAACAAATAGATGGAACAAGCAATCAAACAAAAATTATGAAAGTAAAGAAATCTCTTTTTACTTTATTTATGTATATATATGTTGTTTTTTTTATAACCAAAAGTTTTGCCTTTCTTTAAAATTCTAATTATTACGATTTGGAATGGACGGACTCAAACTTTGAACATTTGCAGGAGAAAAAAAATTTTTTTTTTTTTAAAATTCCATCGCGCAATCTGATCTCATTTTGAAATAATACCAATAATCCCTTAAGGAATGATTTAAAATATTGCAATAATAGATTTTTATTTATTTATTTTTATTATTATTTTTAATTTGCGCATCCTCTCTATTATATCACAGATGTTGCTGATTCAATATAGTCCCAGCTTCAGTGACTCTTGATTATGAAGAGGGATCAATATCTTGATTGAAAATAAAAATAAATAAATAAAATAAAAATATTAAAATAAAAATAAAAATGACCTATATTCTTAAGGTGCTAATTTGAAATGTCAGTCGATATACAGGTTGTGAATAATAAACGCGTGCGCTACGCGTCCTGGTCTTTCATCATGATCTAATATCAATTCTAATTCCTTGTTTCTTTGTTAAAAGCATAAAATACCAAGAAAATTTGATACTGTCTTTCTCTAAATAAAAACAGTTTGTTCACAAGTCTCTTCATTATCCACATACACGCTTTCTAGTTTTAACTTTGTGCATCACCTTGTTGAACCATTCCATCTCAACACTTGGAAAACCTGATTTACTTGTAGACATCAATCACAAAATACAATAAACAAAATAAAAACAGTAGATGATAAAGTAGACGGTTAATATATTCCGTTTAATGTATTCCTAAATCATACAATAAGTACTATATCCATTCCTCATCCACTGCCGTAAACACATTTCTTTACCAAGACTTTTGTGCTGATGTCCATTCCGCGCTCTTAGTAACACAACGCTCTCTTCCATCAACTTGCCATCATGCAAAACGTCGTTCCACCCCGGAACTGCCATGTACGTTCTAGCAAGAGTTGAGAGTAAAGGAAAAGAATGGCTATTCTTGGACCACCATGTATAAGGATCGACTAGCCGGATGCCAGTAGAGATCCGCACGTACTCATCAAGTTCAAATGTTAACGTGTCCGGTGGATCTTCAGTGTTGACAAGAGATTGGAAAAAACAAGGGACTCGGTCTGAGCCCTCCGTCGTCGTGAGGGTAGTGGAAGAGGGAGTTGTTGAAGAAAGAGCATCGTGGTCAGCTTGATCAAGGCCATTTTCGAGCTCATCGCCTCGCATGCTTCGTATTGCCGTTGCCGGCGTTATGGCTTCACCCAGAGTAGGTGAAGAATACTGCTGCTGTCTAGCTGATTCACCAGGCTCTTCCTCATAGCTGACAACGTCCCCAAAAAGGGGCTCGCCGCGTCTGGTTTCAGCAACATTCACTATTGGCTCAACAACATTAGCGTAAACGTTTGTCATAACGGCCACATCTGCTGGATTCTTCCTGCTAATAAGTTCAGAATCAGCTTTGAATCTCGTCCGAATTTCACTTTGTTCATCTCGACCCATATGCCGAAACAAGCGCTTGAAGTTCGGATCCATGACCTGCACACACCGAAACAATGCATTGTTTTTGATTCGCGAGGAATAAAGTTCTCCTATCCGGTTTACAAATTGCTTCATATGCTCTTCCACTTCAATGCTCGTTAGTTTGATTGCACCTGATTCGCTGCTCTGCTCGTCACCCTTTGCATATTGCGCAATCAACTCTTGCATCTTTGGCGACTTGTATGTTTCCTCCACTGTCTTGATCATTGCCTCTACTGCAAACGAAGTAACGCCTGCCGTGTTATACGTGCTAGCCTCCAAATCGTTCAACGTCGTATATATCGGGCGCAGAATCGCGTGAATAATTTGTAAACCAGCCCACTGCTTGTCCCCAAATCTACCCTCCGCCAGTAGGGAAATACTTTCATCAGTACCGCTCTCGGCACTTTGCTCTTCAGCATGACTGTAGTTGTTCATGTACTTTAGTATACATTCCTTGCGACTCACAGCGTTGGAGCTTAATTGAAAAAATAACCGCCAGCCCGTTTGATTGCTAACGTTTTTGCTGTAAAGATTGTCATCACTCGGCTGTCTCAGCGATGCCAAAACAGGGACGTCCTTTTGACACTTTTGGAAATACTCTGTTTTAACTGGAGAGCTTTCAATGTCGTCTGATATACTTTCAATTCCCTTAACAATGTCGATCAATGGCGTCCACTGCTTCATGGCTTTGTTATAACTGAATAAAAATTCATCAACATGCGAATAAATGTCAGTCACCAAACTCTCGAAAATTTTGGATACGGAGCCGGATTCCGTCATTCCCAATTTGTTCATCTCCTTGTCGAGGCCAGTGTAAAATCCAGATTCCTCATTAAAATTGTCATCTGTGAGGACTGTAAATATCTTGTCTTTGATGCCGAAATCTTCGACTACGCTTCGAATAAGTTTCACCACATTATCTTGATACCATCTTAGAGGCTCGATTTTTAAAAGCACTCGTTTCAAACTCCAGTTGTTGTCCACAAAGTGAGCAACAACAACAAATAAACGATCCCGTCGCTGGTTGTCCCATTTTCCACAGTTGTCCCATGGTTTCCAGACACCGCAACTAAGACTAAGTTGCCCTCTAACCTGGTCAAGCTCTTTTTTGATCCCAGTCTTCATTTCGTTGTGCCATCGCAGTGCCAGCTCCAATAAGCTATCATACGACTGAAATTCTGGAGGGAATGACACGTCCAAGGACAGCGCAAAGTCGCGGAATTGCGAATACTGTGTTCGGTCCAAACACATGCCGCTTTGAATGAAATATGGAATTGTTCGGCTAATGATTTGTTCTCTTGATAAATGTTTGGTGCCAACTTTCTTGCTGCTTAGACCATTACCACTTCGGCCTTTGTGTGCAGTGTTTAATTTGCCTGTCTGTGGACTTGCTGTTGAGTTTGTTAGTTGTGGTGTTTGATCGAGAGGTGTAGCAATTGCAATTTCAAAATGAGGCTTTTTTGCGGTGGCAGAAGAGCCAGAGATGGCTCCATTCATTGCAGAAAATGTCCGTTTTTGCACCGCGTCAGGAGTTTCGGAAGGAACTAGAGGGAGAGTCTCTGAAGTAGCAGGAGTAATGGACTCTGGCGAATTAGTGATCGGGGGAATGACGATTTCTACAGGCTGCCCTTGTTTTTTATTACTGTTAGTTGCGCTTGAGCCGTTCGAAGACGGTCTTGCAGGGTTGATGGAGCTGTTTGACGAAGGTAAAATCTGATGGACTCGCCCCAAGTGCCGGCACATGGACCCAGTACTACCCGTTTTATCACGCGTCAGAACCACGCCACAGATGGATTCCTCCTTGCCGCCGATTGACGGCATAGGAAACTGGCATTGTACTCTGAAGGGGTTTTCTGGCGTTTGAACAAAGTGATTCCAGACCCAACTCGATCTGACAAACGACGCATTTGTCTTGCGGTCACTAGTAGGTGCAGACGACGAAGGAGCGCTGACAGGGACCGGGGTTATAGAGTTATTTGGCGTTAATGGTCCAAACTTTTGCATGAAAGTAAAGCTACTAGTATGTGTGGTACTATTTGCAGGTGTTGCGTAGACAGAAATGGAAGATGAGGATGTGCTTTTATCCAGCATGTTTGAACCTTGCTCACCACGTGGAACTCCTCCAGGTAGAGGCGACATGGGCTCTTGTTTCACTCTGTTTAAATGGTCGCTAATCATGATGAAAGGAAAAGTTGAAATGGTCCAACACAATAAAATAAAAACCTGCCCCACGAAATTATGATACTGGAAGATATCTCGCGTTTTACAATTTTCAGACTTGCCCCCCTCCCAAAAAAAAATAATTAATATGGATAATAATTAAGGTAGGAAGGTATAAAGGACCAAACCTAAACGTTATCTATCGAGAAGCAGAGGACCAAATGAAATGAAATGAAGGAAGGAAAAAAAAACAAAAAAACAAGGTAACGAAAGCAAAAGTTGAAGAAGAGAGAAGGAGAAAAGTTATTTTAGCAGAAGGCCTTCTTCAACTCCAAGCGGGACTTTCAAAGTATTGATTATTTTTTTTTTTTGCATCTCCTCCTTCCCAAGGGAAAAAGTGCGGGAAAACCGAGTTTTGGCCCGGGTACAAATACTATCAGGGTTAGGTCTTGACTAGAGTTGGTACATCTGGCACCCGTGTCAACCTCGACGGACCCTCTCTGGAGAGCAGGTCGGGTTCGAACCCGGAGCAAGAAAAGTCACTGGATCGGTTGCAATTTTGAGAGTTTTAAGTAGGTTTGGTTTTTCTACGGTGGGAGGGGCAAACCGAGGTGCAAGAAAGTCATGTTACCCGACCTCGGTCAGATGTACGAGAATTAGTGCCGAGTCTTGCAGTGTCATTTGAAATCTACTTTGGCTGACTGGCTGACTGGCTACTACGGGAGAATGCAAATCGTCCATATTTGTTTACGTTTATGGTGATGCATTTGTCATATTAAAAAGGCTCCATCTTATAACGTCAATTTCAACACCAGGCTTTGGGCAGTGCCAGTTACACCAACTTATACCTCGCTGCAAAATGCCCATATTGACCCTTTAAAGAGACTGCTGGTATTGACGCAGCATGGTGGTGGTGGTGGTCCAGTATGAAAAAAAATGGCTGATAGTTTTGTCCCAGGACGACTGTTTGTTTTCGATATAGCTGAGATAGAAGGTAGAGCTAAGCTCTTGTGGATTCTCGTGGATTCTGGTGAATCTTTTTGGAATGAAAACAAGGAAACAGGAGTAGCAAGCTAAATACGGTGGTATTGATCAAATTGATTCAACTGGGGGGAGCAATGATTTGGCATGATATTAAATCCACATCCTATACTGTGTTTACCTGTGTCTATCTGTGTCTATCTGTATAGCAAACAAGTACTAGTCAATTAAGATTTGTAACTTGCGACTTGTGACTTAGTTTTACGTACCTGTCTTATGTCCCATGTATCATGTCATGGAACCTCAAAGAATCTCATGGAAGTAGTTGGTTACCCTCCGAGTTATGTTGCAATTCTTGCAGCGGTATTTTGCAGGTGGCAGTTCTTAAAGAACAACTGAGCACTGAGTATTTATGGTCACACCACCGCTTTTCACGTCGGAAACTGGAGACAATACATGGATCCCTGTGGATAAAACGTATTATCACCACCACCACCATCATCATCATTTCATATAGAGAATGAAAATGAAATCGTGAGAAAAATTGTAATTTAGGGCTTCCCGTACTTGAAAACAGCCTCCCATTTCACCATTGGATTGATTTGCAAATGAAATTCGTTCTGAGTTAAAGTTCATTTCGACAAAGAGGACTTTCCTGGAAGTTGCCCAGCCAAGGCAAAAACTGAAACTTGAAATTCTATATTCAGTTTTTTCCATGGCGGAGTAGAAGGCTCTCGACAGTGAACCTAACTGACCCCCACCCTCAATCATTACTGAACTAGGTGAATGCCCGGAAAAATTCCATATATGGGCTTAGTAATACTACTTCAATTATTTCATCATTGAGTTTGCAATCGCGTCGAAATTTCTATATAAAAAGGGGACCTTTTCCTCCACGTTTGGGTTTTCCTCTCCTCATATTATCTCAATTCCAATTCAATTTCAATACACAACATGGCCTCCATCTCTTTCAAACTAAATAACGGAACCACCATCCCCGGTCTTGGTCTGGGAACCTGGCAATCACCCAAAGGTGAGGTCGCCGCTGCTGTCGAGTACGCATTGACCCAAACCGGAATCCGCCACATTGACGGTGCCTTCGTCTACCAGAACGAAGAAGAAGTCGGTGAGGGTATCAAAAAGGCCATTGCTTCTGGCAAGGTCACCCGTGAGGAGATTTTTGTCACCACCAAGGTCTTCAACACCTACCACGACCGTGTTGAGGAATCCTTGAACGCATCCCTGCAGAAACTCGGCTTGGACTACGTTGACCTGCTTCTGGTCCATTGGCCCGTTGCTTTCAACTCCAAGGGTAACGACGATCTCTTTCCCAAGAAGGAGGACGGATCGGCTGACGTCAACCCCAACAGCAAGTTGATTGATACCTGGAGACAATTCGAGCACATTTACAAGACTACCAAGAAGGTCAAGGCCATTGGTGTTTCAAACTTTTCCATTCCTGTCTTTGAAGAGCTTCTCCCCCAGGTTGAAATTGTCCCTGCCGTCAACCAAATCGAAAACCACCCCTACTTGCCCCAATTTGAGCTTTTGGAGTACGCCAAGGCAAAGGGAATCATCATTGAGGCCTACTCTCCCCTGGGCTCCACTGGCGGTCCTCTGCTGAGTCAAGATGCCGTCGTCAAGATTGCTGAGAAGCACAAGGCCGAGCCAGCATCTGTCTTGATTTCCTGGCATTTGCTAGAAGGCCGTGTTGTGCTCCCCAAATCTGTCACTCCTAAGCGTATTCTCAGCAACTCTGCCCTGGTGCAACTGGATGCTGATGACCTCAAGACTTTGGACGATCTCCACACAAAGCATGATCTCATTCGCAATGTCAAGCCTGGTTGGGGACCCGGTTATGTCAAGTTCCCCGACTGGTACTAAGCTGGAGATACTAGTAGTTTTACTTTGCTGTATTTAGAGTTTTATAGAATATAAATGCAAATCACGTGATGAATATTTCAAAGCTTAAAAACCTTCCTAACAGCTCACTTTTTTTATTATTATTTTTTTTTTAATTTTTTTATTTACTTTAAAATCAGAAAACTGTCGCAAAAAAAGCATTAGCATAACAAATTTAAAAATGGTCAAGAAGTTAGTTGTAGTTGGCGGCACAGGGTTCCTAGGTAAGACCAATTGCATAGCACAATTGCAATTTCTGCTGAAACTAATTCCTTGTTTAACTAGGTCGCCACATTTGTTTTGCGGGCTTGAACGCAGGCTGGGCTGTCACCTCTCTAAGCCGTCGTGGAAACCTTTCCAAGGAGGATCTCAAGCAATCCACTTCTGCAAGCAATGGCTCTTCATATTTGAGCCAGCTTAGCCAGATCCAGTGGAAAAAGGCAGACGTTTTTTCACCTGAAACATTTGCCCAAGAACTTTCAAAAGCCGATGCCGTTGTCCATTCCATGGGCGTGATATTTGAAAACGACAAGTACAAAGATTTAATCAATGGTAAGCTAACTAGCGGACCAGCCACCGTGGCTTGTGGAATTCGGGATTCTGTGTTTGGATCAGCATCTGAGAACCCGTTGAAACGGACCCCACCCGGTTCTAATGAGGGTGCAGAAGAGACAAATAGTTCAGCATACACCAGAATTAATCGGGACTCAGCCGTTACCCTAGCGAAATCCTTCAGCACGGCCGCTGCTGCCAACGACTTGAATGACAGTACCTTGAAACCATTTGTTTATATTTCCGCGGAAGACTACAGCCGATTGGCACCTAGGGGCTATATTGACTCAAAGCGGGCTGCAGAAGCAGCAATCTCAGAAATCCCCGGATTGCGATCGGTTTTCTTGCGCCCAGGATTTCTCGTTGATGATGATAGTAAAAACTTGACTCTGGGTGGGCTCAAAGATGCCTCGGTGCGAGATGGACTAGGTGGAATTATGAAAGTCCAATATAACCTCGCACGTGCTGTCGGCTTGGACAATGCGGCAGCTCCAGTATTGAGTGTGCAAACTGTTGCAAAGGCTGTTATCGAGGCACTGGAAGATGGATCTTTGAAGGGGCCCGTTAGTTTGGCCGCTTTGAACAAGTATGCCAATGATCTTTGAATGTAGGATGAGCAAGAGTTTTTTTGTAAATAAGACTGTTTTGAGATGGTGGATATTTAGCTTGAAAGTTCCATGTTTATATTAATTCATATTCATTTATATTCATTCAAAGTCATGTTCAATAATTTCACAATGAAGAGAGCAAGGTAATTGGAAAGGCCTTCAATACGGATACCGAGTTGGCGGAATGAGATGCGGGTTAATGATTGTGATTTAGAGAGGTCTTCACAAACAGAACATAAAAGATCAAGAGTTTTAAAAAAGACCCGTAGTTTCCAGCGTCATATACGGCTTAATAAATTGGTATAGAGGTGTGCTTATTTTTGGAATTACACAGGGAACTTGAATTTCCAGTCAATGCAAATGATATTTTAAATTCAATTATAAAGGCTTATAGCTTTTGTAATTGATAGTTTATTTTTGAGGTATATTGAAAAAAAACAAACAAAAAAAATAAATAAAATAAAATTTATGTACTCTCACTATAAAACAGCTAAA
>JAKVQY010000520.1:0-12164 GCA_030463045.1 Geotrichum macrosporum
TTTGTACTTACAGTAGGTTCTATTTGTGTAAATTTGTTAGTTGAGTGCAGCGCAGGGGTATATTTCGGGCTCAAATTGAGGTTATTTGACGAGGTAGTGAAAAGCTACAATTTAGAGAAGATAAAACAGTCAAACCTGTGTTTAAGCATATCATTAGTACTTAGTACTAGTTAGTTTATTTCCATAGATTGACTTCAAAAATCTATTGATTGGTTGATTTGCCTTTTGTATTATTATGTTTTGCTTATATATTTATTGGTTGATTAATTGGCAAATTCGTAGGCAAAGGCTGATGATAAATCAGTTTATTGTCCCATGTAAAATATCCTATCTAAAGAAAGACTATATAACATAAAAAAGAAGACATTGTTCTAACTATTTGTCTGATACAGACCTTCTGCAGCATGCAGTTGAATTGCACTATATGATGGTAATTCTCAAATGAGCAATGGCGCTAGATTTCTCTTGAATTTGATCCATTAATCTTTACTTGAATATTGAAGAGCATGCTTACTTTGAATTGATGAATGAAAGTGATGAATTTAATACTGAAGAGGAAATCGCGGAGGATATTGCTAGTTATTAGTAAGTCATTAGTGACGTTGGAAGTAAATATATAAGCCAAACATAATAATACAAGAGGCAAAGTTCAATGTTGGATATGTTAAGAAAAAACAATGCTGTCACACAAAGAAGTAACAATTAATTCAAAAACGCTTCGGATTTTGTAAAATGAAAGCCTGCATGTCATGCTTCTTTCGTTTCGTGGCTGTATTAAATTTCAATATATATTTAAGAAAACCATCATTAAACTAAATTCGAGCTCATTTTATGAATTGGCAAATAATTTAAAAATACTTTGCAAAAACTTCAATTTATTTAATTACTTAACTTTTTCACGATTATTGCGCATATATGCATAAATCTTTTCACGTAGAATGTACCCTGTTGTTTCTTTAAACACTCAAAACACTAAACTCAGATCATTTCTTTTTCACAAAGCTAGAACTTTTTGACCACACGTATTTTGGTAAAAGTCAAATGGCAAAAAATTAGCAAAAAGTAATTCGTCACATATGGGTGTAGTTTCTAAAAGCTAGTCTCCTCAGTGTGTAAGTGATGATCGAGTATTTTCCCAACATTCAATTCAATGAAAGTCAAACCTTTTTTTACTCTTCTAACAGCCATTCTTACATTCTCACCTTTTGCTCCTTCTTCAATTGAAGTTAAGTTTGGAAATAAAGAGGAAAACAAAAACAAGAAAAAGCCGATAAATTGGAATCTGAAAGGCCAGAACAGGCATCTTTTGTGAGTTTTTTTTACTCTTGCTCTTTTTCCAAGATTTGCAATTTTTTCTATCTCTTTCTTTTTTTATTGACGAACTTGTTTATTCTTTCCTTTCGCTCCTTATCTGTGTCGTTCACTTCTGTTCCTTTCACTAGTTATTTGTACATTGCTACCCTTTATTTTTACCAATTTTCTTTTCTCTAGTAACAATCTGGCGGATCTTATATATAAAGGTCCATTTATCCACTTTTCGAAAAATAGCACAGTAAATTTGGACATTATTCACTTATGAATTCACTAGAACCGAGCGCCCCTCAGACTCCGGAAACCTCGCCGGCAAAACTCAAAGATAGCACTCTCTGTGAATCACCATCCTGCCCGCCGACAACAACAACAACAGTGAGCTCTACGAGCAACCGCAATGCTGTTCCGCCAAACATAAAAGTTGTTCCCGAGATGTATCCTTCTATCACGACACCTATGTCAACTCCTAACGTCGATCATTCCTCTGCAAATGGCAGTAAGGCTTCTTCCGAAAATGCCCAGGGCACTGTAGGCAATGGCAGTACAAAAACAGGTAGAACAACGGCTGAATTCACAACTGCCAATAATTATAAGTGGGGTTCCGGTCGGTCAAATACTAATTCACCAGATGCTTCACATATCAATTCAGTACTTCCTGTTACACCTCAATTGACACCACAAAACTCATCTCATGGTCAGGCTTGGAGTGTCCTCGATGACCAAGATCGGTTTCAGCAGCAACATCCACATCCCCATCAACATCAGCATCAAGAGCAAGAACAGCATCATCATCATCATTACCAGTCACTGACTCCGCCAGCAGCCCCACTACTGCCGCCGATGAAAGAAATAACAGATGTAAGTTCTGCACAAAGCTCAAATACTCTTCCACCATTGTCACATGTGGCGAATCCTAAACTGTCACTATACCAGCATCAACAAATACAACATCGTCAACAACAAATTCATCATCATCAACAACAATTCCATCATCAAACAGGGTATGGCCAAACACCGTATTATGTGACGCAAGAACAGGAAATATCAAACTACCGACAACCACCATTTCCTCAATATCCAGGTTTTAATCCTTTCTACCCCCAGCAACATCATTCAGTCAGTCTTTCTCCGTCTTCTTCATCCTCACGCATGCCTCTACCAATCCATCAGCATCAGACATCTGTCCCGCCAAACATGGGTATGTACGCACCTTCACATCCGCATATAGCACCATACAGCTCAAACCACGGCCATAACCATATACAAGGCTACTTTGCTGGACATCTTTCCAGGTATCACCAATATCATCAACCTCAGCAGAACCATCAGCCACATCAACAAATTCATGATATGATTCCTTCGCAGTACAAATCACAAATGTTGGAACTAGCATCCTCGCGCGAAATTAAACGAAGGACCAAGACTGGCTGTCTCACTTGTAGGAAGCGGCGCATTAAGGTATGCCTCAATTTTTATTTCCCTCTAATATTGCCCCACATTCTAATTGATGATTCTTTTTCTGTTAGTGCGATGAAAGACACCCAACTTGTTTTAATTGTGACAAGTCAAAAAGAGTATGTTTGGGATATGATCCTATTTTTAGAGTGACTCAAGATAGACGACGTCGCAAGAGGGAAGAAGAAGTCAATAACTCTGAAGAAAAGGATGTAAACGACTGGTCGAAAACCTCAGCAGCATCAAAAAACTGTAGCGAGGCAGTAGTAAAAACTGAAGAGGGCACTGAAATAGTCCGAAAACATGAAACGGCACTGGACTCAACTCCCATGACGAATAACCCAACTAATACCACCTCCACTCGAACACCTTCATTGTCAAACGGAACTGAGTACACTAGTCCGCTAAATAACCATCTCATGCCGTATGCCGATGCTAGGGATAAAATGAACATTAGCAGTTTGCTGGACGCCGCTGCTGCCATTGATGGAATGCCTAGTAATGTGGAGGTAAAGCGCAAGATAGAAGAAGTAATTGGTGCAGAAGATGAAGTCACCTCTTGTATGACTATCAAGAAGCAATGCGAGGGCCGGATAGAATTCGTTGCGACTGGTCCTACAACTACAAGTGTTATGGAAGATGTTCGGTGCGATACCTGGGATCGAGTCGAGTACAACTTTGCAAATTACATTGCGCAGTTTTTAGACGAGCTTATTGGTACTACTCGGTTTAGCAGCATGTCAATTTTAGGCAAAGCGCGGGCTAGTGGGTTGCCTTTAGATGGCAACGGAACAGTTGTGATACCTGGTGGCAGCAACAATGAACGGGGATCTCGAGGAAGCGGAGGAAGAGAAAGTAGCGCAAGCGGACCAGGTGGAAGTAGTAGTACAGTTATTGTTGGACAGAGCATTGCAACTCTTGAAGCTATTAGACAGATGCTTTGTATTCTGTGCCCCACCTTTTATCTAGACAATTTGTCTATTGATGAAGGAAGTGTAGGTAAGCTTGAAGAGCTGCGGACCTCACCTGACTTTCAACTTTTAAGGGCTGTAGTACAACTAATTTCATCCACAAAAGAAACCTATATTCTACCTGTTGGTGAAAAGGACGTTGAGCTATTGTATCGGATTAAAGCATTGCATAAGTTCATTAGCGCGTCCACAACCGAGTACCAACAGCATCAGCGGCACCATCAGCAGCAACAGCAGTCCATATATCATGGGCCAAGTGATCAATATTCTGAGCTGTACCAAGAAGAAGAAATGCAAGATCAGAAGACTCTGGAGGATGTTGAACATTTGTTTGAACAAGGCCTGGGCCTTGCTACAAATGAAGAGCTGTGGACTATTCTTGTATATATTGCGAGTGGCAGTGAATCTCGATTAGGCAGTACACAAAAAGAGGAGCAGTTTGTGGAGTACGCTACCAGAGGGTGTGGCATTCAACATGCTTTGCGGGTCCCATTGTTACTCGGAGCGCACCACTATCTGCTGACTCGTAGACCACAGCAGCCAACACTTATTGAACATGAGAGTAGCCTGAGATTACAACTTCTTGAGAGCAGTTCGACAGGTACTGGGCCTGTCAACAATAACGTGGTTACTCGGCGATTGGTCAACATGATTTTGAATTGATAAATCTGCGGAAGGAAAATCGCTTCCATTTATTTTTGTAGTGAAGTAAGGTAACTGAATCACTTATCTTTTAAAGAATTTGATAGTAGTGAGGAATGTGACGTGCGATTGTGAAATTCAGAAAAAGGACTTGATTATGCAAGTTGCAGAGTTTTTGGCACTCTCTTTTAAAAAGTATTGACACATTTCTTGAACGTCTTTCTCCAATTTCTGCTGGAAATTACCAAATTTACGTAAGCTTTTGGACGTACTTGAACACAATCACCATAACAATCCAGCATCAAAAGGAATGTTTTCCGTTTGTTCAAGGGCGAAGTTTTACTGATCATCAAATTGAACAAGATTCAGTGAATTATTTATTCAGCCTTTACAGGAACGAGGTTTTTTACAATCTTTACATATTACAGTCCCAAGAATTTGATTGCTAGCATGCTAATAGAAAGTTCAGATCACCCGTTGTTTTTTTTTGAAACTTGATAAAAACATTTATTATAACTGCGAAATGGGTTCATGGAGTCTTCAGCTCACCGTAGTATTATTTTTATCTTCTTGCTCTGTTCTAGCGTGAAGTTCTCAGTCGTCCGCACGAGAGTGTCTCTAACGATGTTTTTTGTTTTTCGCTTTTTTTTCCTTCCATCCATTTCTTGAATTTTCAACTTTTTCCTCTTTCTTTTGCATTTTTCACGCTCAATCCACCGGAATTTTTCTTTCTGAACAATGCCGTTTTCTTATGAAGCTGACCGGGAACAGCAGCAGCAACCGCAAGTAAATCCTTCTTTGGCCGCTGATTTCCATAACAGTACAGCACCAGCTCCTTCCGGAAATGGTTCATTCAACAACAACGCAGATGCCGCGAAAAACACTCTTTGGATGGGGGAACTAGAACCATGGTTTGATGAAGTCGCTATTCAACAGATTTGGGCCCTTTATGGCGAGCCTGTAAATGTCAAGCTTATTCGCGACAGGTTTACAGGTGCGCATGCCGGATATTGTTTTGTGGAATTTTCTAGTGTTGCAGGAGCTGCCAATGCACTACAGAAGCTGAGCGGTCAGCCTATCCCAAACTCCCAGCGAGTTTTCAGACTCAATTGGGCGTCGGGTGGTGGACCTGTAGACAAGCGTGAGGATACAAGCGGTGCGATGAGTAGCAATAATCCTGAGTATTCTATTTTTGTGGGCGATCTTTCAGCAAGTGTTACGGAGCCGGGACTTTTTCAGTTATTCCAATCCATGTATCCATCATGCAAGCTAGCGAAAGTTATGCGCGACCCTCTTACTGGTGCATCGAGAGGTTTTGGATTTGTCAGATTCAGCGAAGAAGTCGAGATGCAGAGGGCTTTGGTGGAAATGCAAGGGTTCTTGTACGGATCTAGGCCCATACGAATTTCAACTGCTACTCCTAAGACTAAAAATGGAGCAGGCAGCGTTGGCAGTGTTAATGGTGCAATTTACGGCATACCTTACTATGGATACCCGCAGCACACACAGCAGCATCAGCAGCAGCAACAACAACATCAACAACAGCAACAACAGCAACAATAAGTCCCAAGTAACGATACTGGAGATAGAACTAATACAACTGTTTTTGTTGGCGGTCTGGCTGGATATGTCAGCGAAAATGAATTGTGCAGTTGTTTCAATGGGTTTGGTGAAATTACAAACATCAAGATTCCACCTGGAAAGGGATGCGGGTTTGTTCAATTTTCTGACCACCAGTCAGCAGAAGCTGCCATTTCACAGATGCAGGGGTATGAAATTGGTAACTCAAGAGTCAGATTATCGTGGGGTAGGTCGCAAAACGCGAACAGCAATCACAGCAACAGCGGTAATAGGCCATACTTTGGGTATGGATCTACCTACTACCAGCAACATCCTCACCAGCAGCCACCCCAACAACAGAGTGCGCATTTGCTTGAACAAATGGCTGGCGTTGTCGTTCAAGAGCCTTCAGGTCCAATTCCAGTCGCTCGGCTAAATGAACTTTATCTTGCAGCACGAGAAGGTCGCCTGGATGGCGTTTGAGAGCGTAAAAAAAGAGAAGTAACAGGAGGCAAGGAATAAAAAGTAATGGGAAGATATTTGTGAGGGGGTTGCTATTATTTATTCGGTCATTACCTACATTATTATACATTTATTTTAGTTTTTTTATTGGTCACTTGGATTTTAATGGTTTTATATAACTACACAAAAGATTTGCTATATTTAAGCAGAAAAAGTTCAAGTAGGTGAGGTTTCGCTGGTTGTAGGTAAATTTTGAAAGCTCGAATGGGAGAAGAAAAAATAAGTTAAATCTGCCGCTTTCCAGGTTATCGCTACTTTTTAAATAAAATATATCCATAGAATTTTCAATTTCAAATGACTAGTAGATACGTATAACCGGAAATGATTGTTAGCTGTTTGCAGTATGTTTTTTTTTTGTATTTTGTTTTTTATCATTACAGACTATATTGATTATGTAACTAAAAAAATGACCGACAACGACATCGGTATCGACGACACTGCGGTTCCTCCAAACAGGCCCGGGTACTTACTGTTGTTACCCGCATACTACAACGATGCGACAACCACACCCACTCGACAGCAGGGTTATATGTGCGTTTTGTGCTGTGAGAACAACAACAACTATCTAACAGTACATTGTGATTTCACAACACCTAAACTGGAAGCATCAGAGTTGATGAGAGAGCGGCGTTCTGGGGCGATAATGATGCCATGAACGTGAAGCAGTGTTGGAATTGCAAATTTCATTTTTAAACGCCAACAAGGATGCCACAGTGGGACTATCTGGTTGGTCCCCAGACCTTGTTTTATTAGCAATGAAGAATAGAGATTTGAGACGTTTTATGTTTCTTCTCACAAAGAACATTAAAAACAGTACAGCTGAGGGCATGCAACTATTGTGCGCCTCTCAGCTTACTCCTTTGGACAAGAATTCTGGAGTTCTGCCAATTCCTGCTGGTGAAATATTCTATAAAATTGCTATTAAAGTCATTGTGTCTGCTAATAAGGAGCATTGTCCTGGTATTCTTCTTGATTGCCATCTTGGTGTAGCTTTCCCCAGCGAAGTAGAACCGGCTGTTTTTGCTCTAGGAAAAGCTGTGGAAGGAAACAATCCTGATGGTTTTACCAACATTGCCCTTTTAGACTTCTCAAACGCGTTCGATACAATTAAGCGAAGCGAAATCAGTAAGGCAGTTCATGAAAAGCCAAACCTCCCTGTGTCACTGCAAAGTAGGCCTCTAATGAAACTTCCCTGCTAATGATAATGAATGAAAAGTACTTTGTCAGGTCTGAAGACTTCAGACAAAGCGATCCTATTGCTCCTCTTCTATTCTCCTTAGCTTTGCGTCCTTTTATTGAATCCCTGAAGTGTAAACTTGGCGGTACTTCTGTTGTCATTGCTTATCTCGATAATTACTACATCCTCTCCCATCGCTCCGATATCAAGCATTTAAGCCAAGAAGCGCTCGATGACACCGGCTCTTGTCTCATCATCAATGGAGATATATGCTGGGTTAAGGAAGTTGGTGAGTGTAAGCAGGATGGAATTCATGTATTAGGAACTTGTATAGGTCCCCTCCCTGCGCGACAGAAGCTTCTGGGAGGAGTAGATCTCCCAGCAGGAAGAGACTTTGGAACTCATTATTCGAGGCTAAAAGAGGGAAATTTTATAGGCGTTACAACAGCATTCGAAACATGTTTGCTAACGTAATCAGAAGCTTGCGTGTTGTGGTATCCATAAAGCCTCGTGTGGGCAGAAAGGCCGATGAATTCAATCAGATGCGTATTGGTTTCAGTACCGATTTTGGGAAAAGGATCAATAATTATGATGTTTCTGTCCGTTCTCTTTGTGTACCCGATTGCCAAGCAGAATTACAAAGGCGTCTTACCTACAGATACAACGCAAAGATGGCAAGTACTTATTTCTCGGAGAAAGGTTCCATCCCCTTGTGTTTTTACCCAGCGGCTTGCTTTAAAAGCAGTTGGAGAAATATTTTAGGAATCTGCTTAAGTTGACATTAAATAAGGGGAAATGTTCGCCAGAGGGCTGTCCATCTATCTAGCGAGGTTCAGGGCTGATGTAGATCACCAAAAAGGCAGATAAGAAGCCTTTAGAGAAAATGAGTGATGAATGTGAAAAAGATATGGAAAAATATAAGCGTGTGATAAATAGTTTACATTTTGGTAATGAAGCGGAGAATAACTGTTCACTCAAAGATTGAGTCGACACTGTGACCTATAAACTATATTTCCTATATTAAAATTGAGAAAGTATTATTACTATGTTTATTCATTTCGAACGGGTGTGACAAGCAAAACAGTAAAGGTGCGGAAACTGTGTGCAGAAGGCTGATTCTTATCATAAAAGGTCAGGATTTTAAACAAGATGAAAATAAGTAAAACTCAAACCCCAAAGTATATTGCATAGTCTAATTCATCTACACGCTACCGCTTTTCTATGAATTCTTTTTTGATTGAATGAGGATTTTAATCACAATTTCTGCTTACTTGTATCCATTTTTTACCTTGAGGGATCAAACTTGACTCAATCTCTCAATTTATAAAGCTGTTTCTTTTTAATTATATGAGTGATGAATGGGAGTAAGATATGGAAAGAGATGAGCGTGTGATAAATAGTTCGAGTTTTGATAGTGAGGTGGAGAATAACTCTTCTCTCGAAGATTGAGTCGCTACTGTGAGTTTCAGACTATATTTGATACATATTAAATTTGAGAAAGTGCTAAACATAATAATACAAGAGACAAATTATTATGTTTATTTTCAAATTATCCGATTATTACTACCCTAGTGACTATTGCGTTCAGATAACTTCAAGAACGTCTGCAGTCGTTTTTAGTCGGCATATCTATCTTTTGGAGCAGTTTCTTAGAGCAGCCACGCCTGTTTTTCAACTGAATCAAAATACTACCTGGAGTTTTATGATATTGTTTTTGATAGAACTGCATTTTGCAACTCTTGTCTCAAAGATCGTTTTTATTGAATAAATAAAAAATTGTTACTTTAGTCTGGTTAACAGACTCTAACACTTCAAAAATCCTGTAAGTCCGTTCTACATCATGATAGCACTGATTTATTTTGTCTGAACGCGAGAGCAATCATGATGCATATCAAAGCCGCATAGCGTTTTAAATTAAGTTAAAACGCCAATGTTATATCTTTAAGAGGAAGACGTCTAGTGCTAAGGAGAGAAAGCCTAACTTCATTGGGAATGACTTCCAGGTGTGCTAGGGTGGGGGAGGTATAAATATGAAGGAATATAAATAATAAATAATAAATAATAAAAAAAGATTCAACCAAATTACATTTCCTTCCTCTTACTATTTTCTTCTTCTCTTCTACTTCCTTTCATCTTCGTCATCTACTATATAGTTTTCAACTAATCACCTTTATCTTCAACTGAATAGCTCCCAGATCATACTTAACTATCAATGGTTCTTGTATTTCCGTCTCCAAATGTATGAAAACACTACTTTAGTTCAGGACAACTTGTTCTAACATAAACTCTGTATAGGCAGTCAAGCTCCTGTACGAAGGAGAAGAGGTCAACTTCATCATTTACGCTACTAGCGAAGAGGCCGTTAAGGAATATAAAGAAGAGCCTGAGAGTGGGTCACTTGTCGCAACAGTTGACCTCTTCAAGGTATACACCACTGATGATTCTCCAAACAATGAACAGCTGTACCATGAGGCCTCGACTGTTGCACTGCACAATGAGTTTGGGTCGCACAATATGGATGAAATTTTAAAACATATTATCCTCAAAGGAAAAATTTTGCCATTTACAGATAGCCGGAAATGAGTAAAATAGTGTAGATAGGAAAAAGAAGAAATATGCACGATTCCATGCTTTGGAGTTCATGATACTGTTACCTCTAGTTGCATCTCCACCTTGAGATTTTAATACGGCCCCTCGCCTCATCGAAAAGTGGGTGTTTAACCCCGTTCAGCCGTACTTCTCGCATCCTTGGGCTTTGACTCGAAGTTTGACTTTTGACAATGTTTCGACATGCTAACCCAGAATAGTATTACCTGCAATTGAACATCGCTAATACTTTGTATTTAACAGATAGATTTAAGCGTAGGATAGAAGCCAAGCTAGGTATTCTAATAAGATAACTGATGGTGAAGAATAAACCAAGTTTACAAATTTTCCAATACTCTGTTCTATGTTTGTCAACCCTAATCCTTTAAATTTCTTGCAGACCGTCCTGCAAAAACACTGAATTGCAACATGAGTTGGTTGTGTCAAATAATAATTGTCGCTCAAATTACTGCTTGTTTCTAATGACTTTGGGATTTACTACGTGATTTAACTAATGAATCGTTCTGATTACTTTTCATGTGCATAATAAAGTTACTATGTAGCCATATCCAAGGCTCATGGGCAATTGCCAAAAAGGCATGGTAGCCTTTGGAAAATGAGTGATGAATAAGGACGATATTAGGAAAGATATGAGCATGTGATGAAAAGTCAAGTTTTGGTAATGAAGTGGAGAATAACTCTTTCGAATATTAAGTCGCTATCGTGACTTCCAAACTATATTTGCTATATATTGAACTTCAGAAAAAGTAGTGACTTAATCTTCAAGAGAAGAGTTATTCTCCACTTCATTACCAAAACTTGAACTATTTATCATGATGATGTATCTGTTTATTCTTACTCCTAGTTTTATGCCAAGTCTATCATAGTTATGTAGTCAATTACCTTCCCATATGCTACTTTTGCATCCGTACCATCCCAAGTATTTTAGGTAAAATCCTAGGTAGCACCATGGTGCTTGTTTTTTCGTCCTGAGTTACCTAGGTTGCTACTCCGTTGTGTCAGTCACAATCTACTACTGGGTAAGACACCCTTCCAGACCCAGGCCCTTCTGGGCCTCTTGGGCCCTGGCAGGATCGATCAGGGTCCTGTTTTCGCATTGTTGTTCTCAGCATATAGACGATGAACCTTCTAGATTACATGTTTTCTCGTGTAAAAATACCTTATTCCGAAAGAAAATTGGTCAGTACACGAGACTTCTAGATGATTGAGTCCAGTATATTGGCTCCTTCTTTCGTTCTTACCAGTGCCGGCATAAGCCAGCTCTCGCTGAGGCTGCTGATTCTCTCCAAGTTTTCGTGTTTGAGGTAAAAAACCAGCGATTGAGTACTCAAGCAGCATAGCCAGGCTTGTTTTTATTTCTTACATGGCAAATATGAGACAGAGGAAGAGACCGAGCCCATGACCCAATGTGACAGACAGGTCACCGTCAAGTAACTTTGGCGCAAGAGCACCTACCACTTGGCTAGACCTGGCATAAAACTAAAAGTAAGAATATACATCATCATTTTTGTAACTTAGCACAATATTTACGTGAACTTGACCGTTGAAATTAATGATTTTTACTAAATGGATTTTTAAAATCCTCGTTGGTTAAAAATACCAAGACTATACAGGACCTGCGGCACGTTAACAACATACATAACAACTCTTGCACAAGTATAAACGCAACAAAGGAATGAAAACGACTTTCGTTAATTCTAGTAAACAAAACTTTAAAGTAAAGAATCAAATGAGTCTCTCAGCATTTCATAGATTTTTGGATCCTTATAGCTATTGCTTTTAAATTATAGATAAATTACGCAACATCAAACCAACAAGCAAATTTAGGGGTTCCAGAACGTGCTGAGACCGACAGGCAGGGATTGTGGGAAGCCAATTAATCTGAACCATGAAGATTGGTGCTGCATCGAAGCCAAAGG
>JAKVQY010000521.1:0-12148 GCA_030463045.1 Geotrichum macrosporum
CCGTCGATGGCGATTCTACCATCCCCAACACTGGTGCCGACAGGGACCCCAACTCTGTCTTTATCTTTCAACAAGTTGGTAAGGTCAAGCAGCTCAAGAACCACATTGAGTCCCAGGACATTGACAATAAGCGTGTTTTTGAATGCCATGCTGGTATTGCCCACACTCGATGGGCTACTCATGGTCAGCCAAAAACTATTAACTGTCATCCCCAGCGATCAGGTCTCGACAACCAGTTCACCGTGGTGCACAATGGTATCATTACCAACTATCGTGATATAAAGGCTCTTCTCGAGTCTAAGGGTTACAAGTTTGAGTCAGAAACCGACACTGAGGCCATTGCAAAGCTTACAAAGCTCATCTTTGACACTAGTGTTAAGGAGCGTGGTTACGCCAATAAGCCCAATTTTTCTGATCTCGCTAAGCAGGTTGTCAAGGAGCTTGAGGGTGCCTACGGTCTGATCATAAAGTCAGTCCACTACCCCGACGAACTTGTTGCTACTCGCAAGGGTTCTCCCCTGTTAGTAGGTGTCAAGACTGAGAAGAAGCTCAAGGTTGATTTTGTTGATGTCGAGTTTATCGACGCTGAGACTGAACAAAACACTGGCACATTGCTTTCTCCTAACTCGGGACCTTCGCTAACCGTTCCCGGTAATACTGTTCCTGAACCCTTGAGACACTCTCAGTCTCGTGCATTCTTGTCTGACGACAATACCCCCAGACCCATTGAGTTTTTCCTTGCTTCTGACCCTGCTGCTGTTGTCGAGCATACTAGGAAAGTTTTGTTCCTAGAAGATGACGATATTGCCCACATTTCCGATGGTGAGCTCCACATTCATAGAGTTCGTCGTGATGTTAACGAATCTACTATTCGTTCAATCGAAACGCTCGAAATGGAGCTGCAGCAGATTATGAAGGGAAAATTTACCCATTTTATGCAAAAGGAGATTTTTGAGCAACCCGAGTCTGTCATTAATACGATGCGTGGACGTGTGGACTTTGAGAACAATACAGTTCAGTTAGGTGGCCTGCGCACATGGCTCACTACCATTCGTCGTTGCCGACGTATTATTATGATTGCTTGCGGTACTTCCTACCACTCGTGCATGGCTACTCGTTCTATTTTCGAAGAGCTTACCGAAATTCCTGTCTCAGTCGAGCTGGCCTCTGACTTTTTGGATCGACGCTCCCCTGTATTTAGAGACGACACTTGTGTGTTTGTTTCTCAATCTGGTGAGACTGCCGATACCATTTTGGCTCTGCAATACTGCTTGGAGCGTGGGGCTTTGACTGTCGGTATCGTAAACTCTGTTGGTTCCTCCATTTCTCGTCAAACCCACTGCGGTGTTCACATTAATGCTGGCCCAGAAATTGGTGTTGCCTCCACCAAGGCTTATACATCTCAATACATTGCTTTGGTCATGGCTGCTCTGTCTCTTTCTGACGATCGTGTGTCTAAAATTGAGCGTCGCCGCGAGATTATCCAAGGACTCAAGAACATTTCTTCTCAGATTAAAGAGGTCTTGGAGCTTGACAGTCATATTCGCGAGCTCTGTGACAAGGACTTGGCCTCCCACAAGTCTCTCCTTCTTTTGGGTCGTGGCTATCAGTTTGCCACTGCTTTGGAGGGAGCACTCAAGATTAAGGAAATATCCTACATGCACTCTGAGGGTGTCCTTGCTGGTGAGCTCAAGCACGGTGTATTGGCCCTTGTCGACGAGAACTTGCCTATTATTGTCATGGCCACTCGTGATTCTCTGTTCCCCAAGGTTTCTTCTGCCATTGAGCAAGTCACTGCTAGATCAGGCAACCCCATTATCATTTGCAACAAGGGTGATTCCTTTGGCAATGGTCTGCAGACCCTCGAGGTTCCTCAGTCAGTTGACTGTCTGCAAGGTCTATTGAATGTCATTCCTCTACAGCTCATGTCATACTGGCTCGCCATTAAGCACGGCTACAATGTTGACTTTCCCCGTAATTTGGCCAAGAGTGTTACCGTCGAGTAAAGATGAAAGGCCTTTGAATAATTTATTTAGATGTTTGTTGTATTGAATTAATGTTTTGTTCTGTACACGGCTGATTTGCTGTCATTTGATGTAGCCCCCAACGGGTCCGGGCACTGCAAAGAAAGCTGAGGTCTTTTATTTTTTTTTTGCAATGTTGAAAAAGAATTGCAGCCATGTTTTTGTCGTTGAAACCTGCGTTTTCGTTTAGCTGTCGTTTAGCGTTAGGTTGGTGGATCTTTCAAGTCCTCGATTTTTGTTTGCAAAGTTATTTTTGTCCTCGTTTTTAATATTTTTCACTTTTCCTCGTTCGTAGGGGCCAGACCAGACAAAAAAAAAAAAAAATTTATAGAAAAAAAGAATACCCAACGTAGCCCTTGTGATGATAGTCACTCCTATTTATTTCATTCTTTCTTCTGTTTCGTTTCCTCCTTCCTTCTCTCTCTTCTTTTATTAATCCAACTTTCAACCGGATCCTACTCTGTCATCTACGTTCGTTTTAAGACATCTCTGTAACACATTTAGTCTTTGTTTTTGCTTACAATGACAGTTCATTTGGAGCAATTTGTTGTATCGGCCCCCGGTAAAGTTATTCTATTTGGCGAACATGCTGCAGTCTACAGCAAGCCGGCCATCGCAGCTTCTATCGACCTCCGTACCTATATGCTGGTCTCACCCAGCGTTGGAAAGGACTCTGGTAATCTTGTTCTTGAGTTTCCTTCCATATCACTACGGTTCTCATATCCCATCGCCGATCTCCCCTGGAATTCAGTCAACAAGGCCAACACAACAGCTGCTACGGCAGACTCATCGCGAATTCCAAGCACCTTGGACAACAATGTAATCAAGGCTTTAGAACCCTTGCTTTCTGGAATTTCCAATAATTTCCAACATGTTGCTATTCTTGCCTTTTTTTACTTATATCTTCATTTGTGTAATCCCGATATGCCTGCTTACACCTTTGTAACAAAATCAACTTTACCAGTTGGTGCCGGTCTGGGGTCCTCAGCGACGTTTGCCGTATGTCTGTCTTCTGCTTTTTTGACGCTTGGATCCAGTTTAGCACCCCCTAAGGCTCAACAAGCCTTTGTGTCCTCGCAAAACTCTGGAGATCCTTCAGTAGAACATGCCCGAATTAATGCCTGGGCATTTATTGGCGAAAAGTGTCTACATGGAAATCCTAGCGGCATTGACAACACGGTAGCTTGCCGGGGCGGCGCCGTGCTATATCAGCGTCCCTCTACTTTAATTCCTATTCGAAAATTTCCTGAGCTAAAGTTGATTCTCACAAATACAAAGCACCCTCGCCGCACAGCAGATCTTGTGGCCCGCGTAGGCGAGCTGGTTAAGACATTTTCCAAGGGAACTCTATCTATATTGGATGCAATTGAGCATGTCACTCATGAAGCGTTTGAACTACTCGGTTCCGCTTCCTCTACTGCTAGAAATGCAGCTAAACTTACAGAGTCACTATCCGATACTACCCCACCTTCTTCCCCCGTTACAATTCGGGCCCAAAAACTTAACACAAGTCCTGTAGCTTCTACCAAGCGACTTTTGGAGCTTGTACGTATTAACCATGGCCTTTTGGTGTCGTTAGGTGTCTCTCACCCTAAACTTGAGCGAGTTCGTGCTGTAGGTGACGAACTCAATATTGGCGAAACCAAGCTCACCGGTGCTGGAGGAGGAGGATGTGCTATCACTTTGTTACATGTCAACGATGTTGAAGGTGAAGATAGTCAAACAGAAAAGCTGGCTCAATTTCGCGAAAAACTGGTAAATGACAAGGTTGGCTTTGAAATCTTTGATACTGTTCTGGGTGGACCAGGAGTTGGTTACGGTGAGCCAAGTATACCTGTGAGCCTTGAAGCATTTCATGAGTATGATTTGGCCAAGTTGCAGTCTATGTGTGATTGGCAGTACTGGAAATGATGATCTATGCTAGAAAAGCTGATGAAGCAAAAGAGCTACGAAATCTAATTGAATAATGGTTGTATAATAATATATAATGGGTTTTTTATTTCTAACTAATCGTCTTTAATTTTTATTTTTACTTTTTATTTTTACTACATTCCTCTATTAAACCATACTGCTTTGACCTCTTCACCGTTTGAATTTTTGAGGTCCTTGAAATTTTCTTCAAGTTTTGAAGTATCAAGAGTTCTAGTCTGAGGGAAAATAGCCAAGGCAAATGGCAGCACAACAAACGAGGTCACTGTAATGAGACCCAAGTTGACCAAAGTCTCGACGAACCTAGACTTTCCCTTGAGAGCTGTTCTCTGAAGTTTGACCAAGAGCAAAGGAGGCACGACCATGATGGGGGTAGCATTGATAACTCTTGAAAGAGCAGTTTCGCCAACTGCATACTTTGCGGCAGTCTTGGAGGTGCCCAATTCCTCATTTGTTTTAGGATCAAAAACAGTAATACCCTTTCTAATCTCTTCGCCGCGCATAAGAAAGACATTCACCATACCTGCACTCACTACAGCTGCAAAAGGGACGAGTCTGCCCAAGATTGTGCGTGTTGCTGGTGTAATGCTTTTCAATCTAGGTACAATAGCATTTAGGCCTAAGGCCACTGAGCAGGATCCAGTCACAGCCATGAGATAACTTGTAACAAGCTGACTCGTACTCAAAGGATGCGACTTGTTGGCATTTGCAGTGTTGACTGCTACATTTAATGATTGATTTGCAATTTGCCAAAACAAAGTTCCAACAGTGCCCAAGCCTGGGGTTAGCATACCCACAGTTACGACAAGGTTTGAAAGAACATAGGAGGACATTCGAAAAGGAAGAATTACAGTCTCGCCTGTGTCGGGATGTAATGTAGAGTCGAGCACGCGTTTTGCACGCCAAAGTTCGGGCGTCATTTGGGGAATTTGACCGGTACGGTAAGCGCCAATGAGTTTGCGAGCTGACTCAACTTCCGTAGGTGTATTCAGAAGCATTCTAAATGGAAGCAAACGAATTGAACAGTTAGATCGAGTCACATGAAAGCTGGAGAAGACGAAACTTGCCTTGGATCAGAAAGTTCTGCGCAGTGCTGGACTCTACCCCAGTATGTTCCAAGGTTGAATCTTGAAGCAGGCAAAAGCCTGTCACCTGGAACTGAAGAAGCCATCTTATTGTCTAGTTTATCTACGTGTGTTCGTGGGGTTTTATATGAGTTCTAAGACTGAATATCCAAAGGCAAAGAGAGGAGAATGGAGAAGAGAAAGAAAAAAAAAAAGTCCAACCTCTCAGAAATGTTAAATTGGTTCCCTTTCTGAATATAGTAAATTTCTAGGGCCTGTGCCATTTGGGAGAGAGGAATCTTCAAAAGAGACCGCTTTCATTCTGAAAAGAGTCATTTGGGTTTTCGCAAAGTTTTAGTTTCACCACTTTTTCCGTAACGACTTTCGACGATATATCCATTTGTTATCCAGAGCATTGCGCATTTTTCACATTCGAAATCCAGACTTTACATATGGCTTTTGAAATATACCCAATAATTTGACTTGCTGATGCCGCTGCTGCCTCGACTGACCAACAATGATTATGGGAATCGGCCATGATTTAGCACATCTTCCCAGGTTTGTACAGCTTTTAAATACAAGATCGCCGCATAGAATCTCGAGGCTTGCTGAACGGATCCTTCATCCTGAACATGAGCGGCCGCAATTTAACTCAAAATTGGCCATTTCGAACTCCAAACCTGATTGCGACCCGTCATCATTTGTTGCAGCTGCTCTTTACTTAGCAAACATTTGGGCTTGCAAAGAAGCACTCTACAAATCTTTGGACCCTTCAGACCAACGTGATTGCCGATTTAACCAGTGGTACAAGTCATATACTTCTGCTGGAAAGCCCATCATCCAGTGCGAAAATTACACAAAGAACCATTCTAATGAACAGTTTTTACTGTCGGTCTCTCATGATGGTGAATACTTGAGTGCATTTATTGTGAGGAGCAAAAATAATCACACAAGCCCTAGCTAATGCTGAAATAAATTAACATTGAAATCGTATAGAGAAACACTCAAATAAAAAAAAGATAATAAAATAATAATAATAAAAGTCTAGAAACTACACATCTATTGTCCTTTAGGAGTAGTATTGTTTACTCCCATTCAACAGTAGCAGGAGGTTTGGAAGTAATATCATAGACAACACGAGCAACTCCTTGAACCTCATTGACAATCCGCTTAGACACAGTCTTGAGGAACTTAGCCTCGAAAATGTACCAGTCAGCAGTCATGAAATCAGTGGTCTCGATGGCACGGAGTGCAATAACTTGCTCGTACGTACGCTTATCGCCCATGACACCAACACTCTTAACAGGAAGCAAACAAGCAAAGGCTTGAGAAATTTCCTCGTAGATTCCAGCCTTGCGGATTTCCTCAATGAAAATGTGGTCGGCACGACGAGCAATGTCAATTTGAGCAGGAGTAACCTCACCCAAGATACGAATGGCGAGACCTGGACCAGGGAAGGGATGGCGCCAAACAAGGTCATGAGGAATTCCCATAAGCTCACCCAACTGGCGGACCTCATCCTTAAACAACTCACGTAAAGGCTCAATAAGCTTAAGTTTCATATCCTCAAGAAGACCACCAACGTTGTGGTGGGTCTTGATGGTCTGAGAAGGCCCCTTGAAAGAGATACTCTCAATGACATCAGGATAAAGAGTTCCTTGCAACAAGAACTCAATCTCGTCACCCTGCTTAGGCTTGATCTTCTCGGCTTCAGCCTCGAAAACTTCAATAAAAGTGTTACCAATAATCTTACGCTTTTTTTCAGGATCAGTGACGCCCTTAAGCTTGTTCAAGAAGGTCTCGCCAGCGTCAATAACGCTGAGGTTAATTCCCAAACCTTCAGTCAAGGTCTTGTGGACATTCTCAGTCTCATAGAGACGCATGACACCGTTATCAACGTAAATTGCATGGAAACGGTCGCCAATGGCCTCGTGCAAGAGCTTGGCGGCAACAGTAGAGTCAACACCTCCAGAAACGGCGCCAATAACCTCGCCGTGCTCACCAACAAGAGTTCTAATGCGCTCAATTTCAGTGCCGATAAAGTTCTTCATAGACCAGCTCTGTTCCGCCTTGCAAATATCGACAGCAAAGTTCTTGAGCAGAACCTTACCCTTTTGAGTGTGAGTCACCTCAGGGTGAAACTGGATACCCCAAATAGGATCAGTCTCGTGGGCAACAGCTGCAAAAGGAGAGTTAGGAGTGTGCGCCACGATCTTGTAGCCATTGGGCAGAGCAGAGAGCTTGTCTCCATGAGACATCCAGACTTCAAAGTTGTCAATACCCTTAAAAAGAGGGTTCTCGGCATCCTCTACTTGAATGGTGGCATGTCCATATTCACGGTGAACACCGGCAGTCACGCCCTTGCCATTAATCCAGGCAAGTTCTTGCATGCCGTAGCAAATTCCAAGAATAGGAACGTTGAGCTTGAAAACGTCTAAATCAACGTGGGGAGCGTCTGAATCGTAGACAGAGTAAGGACCTCCAGAGAGGATGATTCCCTTGGGCTTCCAAGTAAGCTCAGAAATCTTCTGAGTACAAGGAAGCATCTCGGCGTAGACATTAAACTCACGCAAACGACGTGTGATCAAATGACTGTACTGGGAACCAAAGTCAAGCACCAAAATGGTGTCAAAAACATTAGAAACTTCAACAGGCTTGGTCATTTTAAACAGGGATTAGTTATTGAGGAGGGTTCGTTGAGGGTGACTCTTTGAATCGCGAGAGACTCAAAAAACCGAGCTCCAAAGGAAGAAGAAAAAAAAAATATCGACTGAAAAATCTTTTTCACTATTCCTCCCAATAAAGGTAAGGGTAATTTTCAGCCGCACAATGGTATTAAAACTATTGGCCGGGTAATATTTATAGAAAATACATCTCTCTACCACTTGATTTGCTTTGAAACGGCTGGAAACAAATAGAAAATGGCTTTCGACACAGATTTTGACTGGAGCGACGTTAACCCAATTGCTCAGAATGATGGGGAGAGCCCTTTGGTTCAGATTATGTACAATATGAGCTATGTTAAGGCAACTGGGCTGTTGCGCGCGGTAATGGCTGCCGGCGAGCTGAGTCCCCGTGTTTTGGCCCTAACAGAAGCAATAATCCAGATTAATCCGGCCCATTATACGGTTTGGCACTACAGATTGGAGACTTTAAAGGCGCTTAAGGCGGATGCAGTGCCAAAAGAACGGTGGCTTCCCTCTCTGTTTCACACATACGTTAACGAAGAATTTGACGTGAAAGATGCTTACGAGTACGTTAATGGGCTACTGCTTGAGGATTACGAGTGGTTGAATGAAACGACGAAAAAGACCGCCAAAAACTATCAGATATGGCATTACCGGCAGTGCCTCAAACCAACAGTGGACCACCCTGTTTATACTAATATTTACTTTGCCATGGAACGATATATAGTTGAGCTGATTTTGAGCGACGAGGCGAAAAACTATCATGCGTGGTCTCACTTACAATGGATAGTGAAGAACACACCCAAAGAGTTTCAACTGACTGTTGAGGAGGAAATTACTTACATTGAATGGTTGCTAAACCAAGATGTTTATAACAATTCTGCATGGTCATATCGATTTTTTATTGTTTCCCTGGCGCCCTTTAGCGAATCACTTGTTAACAAGGAAATACAATACTGCCAGTTTGCCATTTCAGAAGCGCCTCAAAATGAGTCTGCCTGGAACTACTTGGTTGCACTCTATGACAAGTTTTTTACTGGAGACAAAAAAGAAAAGGAGGCACAAAAACAGCTTGAAGCCTTATGTTTAAAATTCGCTCCTGTCAATGATGACTCGATAACAGCTGAAGCTGTTTTTAGGTCAACACATGCATTGGAAACTTTGGTAGACATTTATGAGAAGCAGCATAAAGTTGCACAAGCCCGTAAAGCACTGGCCTTATTAGAAACATATATTCCCATCAGGAAGGGATACTGGACCTTTCGAGCTGAAAAGCTTGGCTCCATTCCTGTAAACTAAAAATATGCAATTTTTCTCTCTCTAAATAACTAACAAAACAAACATAATAAAAATAACATCAATTACCAATTAAAGCTACCGAGTAGTCAATGGAATACCCTTCAAGTATTTCCCAGTTCACTGACGTCCCTCCACAAACAATTACAACAATGCTGGAGCTTTCGTCGAGATGTGGTAGAACTTTTTTAATATCACCATTGTATAGAGGAGCCAGTGCTGTGCCGCAGGCAGCTTCTATAAGAAGCTTGTGGTCGCGTGCGAAATAAATGCAGCTCTTAGCGGCGTCGGCGTCCGATACAACTATTGAATGGGTTGTGCGATTCTTTGACATGGCATAGTCTATTGTTTCCTTTGTGACATTGATAGTGGCAAGAGAAGTTGCAATTGTATCTGGACGCTTAATTTCGACTTGCTGACCATTGGCTTCAATTGATTTATAAAGTGCGGCACAGCCTTCAGTTTCAACGGCGACAATGGGAACATCCCCCCAGCCCAGCTTTTCAAAGCCCTGCATGAGCCCATTATATAGACCGCCACCACCGACAGAACAAATTACGGCATCAGGCTTTTTTTGTGCTGCCATAGAAAGAGCAACAGGGGTTGTCGCTGGGGTCATGTATTCAGAAATTTCTAGATCACTTGTGGAGCTGGTCTCGCTAACGTCATCATGTAACTCAGGCGGACCAGCGAACTGAGAGACAAGCTCATGAGCAATAGTAGAGTTACCTTCCCACACAATAGGGTCATTATAGGGATGGCAGTAAACTGCGGAATCTTGGCATTGAGGAATAAGGACTTCTCTGATATACCTGTCAGATTCTGCGATAGTCTCTCCATATGGAATTACACGAGCTCCAGTTTTCTCAATGCGATCAATCATGATACGCTTGGTACGTCGAGGCAGGCAGACAGTACACAGCTGACCATACTGACGGGCAGCATAAGCAGTGGCACATCCAGCATTTCCACCGGAAGGCGAAAAAAAATGGAAAACCTTTCCGGGAGGGGCATTTGCAACTGTTTGGTGCACGAGGTTACCGAGACCTCTAGACTTGAAAGAGCCTGAAGGTTGAACTAGCTCGAGTTTGAGATAGACCTGAGCTCCTGTACGCTCAGAAAGATACAATGAGGGAATTAGCGGGGTTTCCACGTAGGGAAGACGAGCAGTAAATGGTAGATGAGCCATGATAAACTTAGCACTATTATTATTATCTAATTTGTAGACTTTTTTTTTTTTGAATTTTTGAAATAACTGGAAACAGAGCGAAAAGAGGAAATAAAAAAAACAGGAATTGCTAGCTATTTCGTTTCCTTTTATATTCTTTTTTGTTTATTTATTTCCTACAGACGAGACTGGATCTCATGATAGTTTTGGTAATAAACTAGGACTTTCTGTTTACATTTTTAACATTTCAAGGAAGGTTGTCACCGAGTATCACTGAGGTTTGCTACTCAGTTCTTTAGAGATTAATTTTTGTGACACAGTCTCCCGAAATGGTGGTTTTCGCTTTCTACTGGGAAGTGTACTCTCTAGTTCGGTGAGAAGTAATTTTCAACAGTTGAACGACCTAGCTCCCATGATGGCCACCCACGGTTATTATTTCTTGCACAGAAGTTGTTGTTTTTTTTTTAATTCGCATATATTTCGTAGTTCAGACCAAAGCAGATAGAATTACATCTGAAGGAAAAGCTTTTCACGAAGGATTTTGGGCAACTCAAACGGCTCCATCCGAAAACTGCCTTTAAATTTATTTTTTTTTTAATTTTTTTTGGTCCCAAATCTTAGATAGTACTGGTCACGTGCCAACTCGGGGAGACATTCTGTGAAAAGAGTAAAACCCGAGCAGGAAGACCGAGTAATTCTACTGATAAGGGCCATTGTTATGGCCAGTCATTGTCTATGGCCCACAAACATGCCCAAGCTGCCCAACGTGTTTTACAATTCAGAGCAACAGTAATGAAAGGGTAACATCTACAGCTAGAAGTACTTGGACCTTTGCATGGTACGGAGTCAACGGAGTTTGTGTGCGGCTTTGCATGTCGTGAAACTAGTAAATGAAGGCACTGGGTCAGCCAAAGAGGGATTCCCTTAGCTGGGGGACATGTAACGGTATCTAGAGAGAAAATCTCCACAGAAGCTATATAGCTCCTGTCTGTCTGCCAGCTGCTAAACATGCGACGTAATTCGCTTGTCACCAGCCCAAATAAAAGGCGAGGCCAGTTGATCGCCGCGTTCCAGCATAGGAAGCACAAACGAAAGGGACTTTTTAGTTAGTGCCAAAAGAAACAATCAATAACCGAGTTGTCACCCTCGCTTTAAGACCTTTCAAAATCGAAGGACGGCTATTTGCGAAGTGCCGTGATATTACGCCTCTTTGGGAATAATTCAAAGTTAACATGGAGCATGGCTCTGGAGTCAGCGAGTGGGCGCGAAAGGTAGTATTAATTAGTAAGATGAGAAGAGGAGAACTAGGCTTTAATTCCCCGCGTCGCACTGCCTGCACCTTATGTTGGCATTAACAAATCATTTTTACATTTAAAAGACCTTAAAAACTCAAATATTATGCAATCACAAAGGTCTCTGGAATAAAATTGCCATTTCTAGTCAAACCCCTCCAAGTTTACAATCCATATACTGGACTAGTACTACTGCAAATACTTTAGAACCACTTTGAAAGTTGTAAACGGTCTTTTGAGGTTTCTCAGCGCAAGTCGCTTACCGAAGAGTTTATCGTAATTTAAAAGGACTTCCTTTCATTTGTTTCAATATCATTGTTTAAACCAGATTTTTATAAAACAGAAAACACTTAGAACTTAGTGTAGAATAATAATTTGCCTCTTGTATTATTATGTTTAGCTTAAATATTTGCTTCCAACGTCACTAATGACTTACTAATAACTAACGATATCCTCCGCTATTTCTTCTTCACTATTAAATTCATCACTTTCATTCATCACTTTCATTCATCACTTTCATTCATCAATTCAGTGTGAACAGGCTCTTCAATATTCAAATAGTGATTAATGGCTCTGTATCTAGCCAGGAAAACTGAAAATTCTCTAACAGCCATGTCTGTTTGATATTTCATTTTAGTTCGCAAGGCATTAAATGACTTTTCAAAGTTGACATGAAATAGACCACCAG
>JAKVQY010000524.1:0-12097 GCA_030463045.1 Geotrichum macrosporum
GGACACAACGAAGTAGCAACCTAAATAACCCCGGGAAGAGGAAACAAGCACCATGGCGCTACTCAGGATCTTACCTATAATACTTGGTATGGTACGGACCCGAAGTAGGATATGGGAAGATGATTGACTATATAACTATGATAGACCTAACATAACAAAGAGTAAGAATAAACAGATGTATCATCATCATGTACTAAAAATGTGGAAGTTGAAAATATGATGTCACGCGAAGAAAAGAAGTTTTTCGTTTGCTGCTAGTTGTAGTAGTTATTTAGCTTTAGTCTTTCATTGCTTTCAATTCAAGACTCCAAACAATTTTTTATCTTAATTTCTTATTATTTTGCCAAAAAGTTCAAAAAGTCTCAAAAAAGACAAAGTTTTGTTTTTCTAAAAAGCAAATATATTATGACAGGGAAAAAAAACAAGTTGAGCAAAATTGGGTACTTGCGAGTATGAATTAATGAAACTTTTGTGCTAAGTCACTTGATTCTCTGTGCGTAAATCCAAGGTGATTAAGCAAAATAAAAATTCACTTTTGATTTGAATGGCATTAGAAAGAGATATAAGACTTAACATAATAGTACTTTCTTAGAAGAAGTAATGCAAATGATGTAACTAACTGGCAATATAATGTGTTTGCACATTGAACTGATTAAAATTAAAAAATTAAAAATAAAAACAGTCGTTCTCACCACTGTCAAGTCGAGAGATGAAGCAAAGAAAAAAATTTGTGTTGCCAGAATTTGCATTTAAATAAAGAATTATAACGTCTGCTGAGAAAAATTTTTTTATAAAAAAAAAATACAAGAACTATATGGGCAGGAAAAAATAATTTTTAAGATTCAAGTTAAATTGAACAAGCATCTTATTCAGGCTGTGGAATGCCAACTCCCTGAGCAATATGGGTTTAGAGAATTTAGGTAAAGAAAAGAAGGCAAGTCCACTTTTATACTTAGGACAAAAAATTGCTACTCTGTTTTCTTTTCCTGCTCTCACGCCCATATTTTGGTAAAGCTGTATGCAATTGTCTCAACTACAACGTAAGCCCTTTAGAAATTACTTTATAAAAAATGCCCTAGGACTTTTCCTTCACCCAGTCGCCCCTACATGGATCTAGGCAAATTTGCAACTTTCCTTCTTTTCAAATCATTTGCAATATTACTTCTCATTTTTCTTGATAACTTTTTGATGGTGTTTTCAGCAAACCAAGTATTGTTTAGGTGGATTATTTTCGAGATGCAAAAACACATTAAGCATAAATTCAGTTTTGTTATCTCTTAGCATTAAAAACAAGTGTTTAAATAATGCAAACATGTTTTTTGCAAAGCACTAGTGCCAAAAATGGTTTTACGCTGATGTTAACTGTTCTCTTTTCTGATAAAACTTTGGGATTGCTCAGAATCTGCTACCATGAGCTTGATTGCCAGGAACTTCAAAAAACTTTAAGCCTACTTCCCTTCCCTCCTGCTAAAAATACGATGTATTTACTTATTATGTTACGGTATAGGATACTATTTGAGAGCCTTTCACAGATAGCTAATAAAAATACCTAGTACTAAAAAGAAAAGAAAAAGCTTCTAAGCGGAAAACTCAAGCCGAGACAAAAGCTTGGAAAATCGCAAAGAAGTGAATTATTACATTTAATGTAATGCGTGATTTAGAATGAAAGATTCAACGGTCACTGCGTGGCTTAATTTGCAGAAGAATATCTTTCTTTTATCAGATCTGAAATGTATTGAATAGATCTTGACCGGTCTAGCGCTTAAAATCTGTACTCTAATTCTGCAGAATGAAAAATTAATTAAACTTTTTAAACTATTAAGGTTTACTTATAGTATTAGTTTTTCTTTTTTCTGTAAAAAAACTTTCGGAGCAAATTGTTGACCGCCAAGAATAGAAAAGGAATTCTGATAACAAAAATTTAAATGCATGGTAGTCTTCTGAAAAAACCCAAATTTTTTTCAACATTTTACCCACAAATAGTTTTTACATGAACAATTCCCTTTGTATTAGCAGTATTTGTGACAAACCCTAAGCGTTATGGCGTGTTCGCTTAGACACAATTGACAATTTTAATGCCGTATTACTAACCTTGCTTTTTTACTTAAGATTAGAGAACTGACCTCACAGCTAAACATATTCTCATTCGGTGGTAGGTTGTTTTCAATATTTTGAAAAAATTAATTATATGAAAAAAAATAAAAACATATCACTCTTGCTTTTAAATTTTGAGGAAAAAAAACCAATTGCCTTTTAAATTTGTAAGCTGCTAATTGTTGGAATTCGATGGAAAACATCGTTTTTTCGTGCAAAACTGAGGCGCCCTTTTTAAACTTAAATTTGTCTTTTGTCTTTTGTATCATAGGACTAATTTGGCTGCTTTGGGTAATAGTCTGCTGAAATTTTCAACCATAAAATAGGCATGCCGAAACTTCTGGAAGTATATTTTATAATCTTTCTATTAATCAATATAGTTTGTTTTTTTTCATAATATTCATCTAACATTAAATTATTTAAGATGCTGTCGTTTCCGTTCCCGAGGCAAGTGAAGTTAACGTTCTAATTTTCTACTGATATGGGAAAGCAGGTCAAACTAAGATGTTTCAGTCCGAGCCCTTCATGCTCCCTGCTCGCCAAGTGTCTAACTATAATTTCAAAAACAAGGAAAATTGCATTCCTCGGTCATAGGCTTAAGCGCTCGGAATTTTCGCCCAGAAGCCTACCCATTTTGGAAATCATCTAAGAAGAGTTTTCGCATAATACTAAGCACAAAGGAAAAAAAGGTGCTCTTTTTTGGAAGCCAAAATTTACACATCGACATGACTACATTCTACTGGGTGGGCATATTTGGAAATGGGTACGTAGGTCTTTTAGAAGAAATAGTAAATTGAGCAATCTGCAGTAATATAGGAAAAAATTGAGCCTTCTCCAATTGGACTTGTTGAATTGTTACGCTGCAAGGTGTAAAATAGAGGCATTTTTGCATAGAGCTGCTCTTTTTTTTTTGACTTTCTTAGAAAATGGAAACCTATATACATGTGATAATATACACTATCTCATTTGTTGTTATGAGTTTTCTCAAATTTAAAATCAGCAATTAAAGTCCAAAAGTTACATCCACAACTTGGTAACTGAGAAAAAAAAATGTTCTTACTTTATTATTATGAGATAAAAACTGATATTTCAACTAATATCTGAGCCTATTAGAAATGAGATTTGATGAATAGCAAAACATAAAAAATATGTGCAATTAATAACTACTGTGACTTTCAGACTATGTTTGATATATATTAAATTTGAGAAACTATTATATTAGAAATAAATTAAAAAACATTAACAAAGTAAAGAATACTTTTTACTTAATCATTAAGTCAACAATGTAGCATTACAAATTATGAATTTTGAATTTCAAATATTACGAGCAATTGTCATGTTAGAGGTATAACGGCCATAATACGTCCGTCCTGTCAACTAGTGGTTGTAAATGTAATCAACTTTATTAAGAAGTATAATAACTAAAATGGAACTACACTGCGTTCTTACAGAAGAATCACAATGAGAATAAATGTGAAAAAAAACTTGGAAGCAAAATAATGGAAGCATCGAAAAATCTGACAAAAAAACTTCTCCCAGATAAATTTACAAATATTCATTTAAAGGGGGCAAATTTATTTTGTTCCAAGTTTTTATTCACAGTATTTTCTAATTAGAAGCTTTTTGCTACATAATAATATTTTCTCAAATCTAATATATATTATGTCAAATATAGTCTGCAAGTCACAGTAGCGACTTAATCTTTGAGAGAAGAGTTATTTTCTACCTCACTATCAAAACTTGGACTATTTATCACACGCTCATCTTTTTCCATTTTTCCTTCAGTCATTCTTGTAAAGGCTTCTTTTCTGCTTTTTTGATAATGTTCATCAGCTCTGAACCTAACTAGATAGATGGACAGCCTTCTTGCAAGCATGTTCCTTCTATCTTCCATTAATTTGAACAGATTCCTAAATTCTTTCTTCAACTGCTTTTAAAACAACGGACCAAGTAAAAGCATTAGAGGATAGAGCTTTTCCTTAAGAAATGAGTATATAATAAAGACACTTCCTCAAATTTAATATATAACAGTTGTTCAAGTTTATTAGTAATTCCACTGCACTCAAGAAAATCTAGTCTAAAAGTAATTTAAAACGTAAATATTTGTAGTTCAAGAAATACGAACAAAGCAAAGCAAGCTTTTAACTAGTTCTTTAGTGGTTAAAGTGGTCTTGGACACTAGAGTAGAAAAACCTTTTAAAAAAGCAAAAAGCAGGGAAGTTGATATCTGATTGGCCAAAATGTAAAAATATTTTTCATTATTGAACCCCATCTGATCTCTCTTGGCCTGCATCATAAAATTATGATACTTTCTCAAATTCAATTTATAAAAAATATGGTCCGTAAATAAAATAATTCTTTCTCAAATTTAATACGTATCTAATATTGTAAATAAAAATAATAACGACAATGATAATTTTTGCTCAAATTTTAAATGATAAATATTGCATGTAATAATAACACTTTATCAAATTTAGTATTTATCAAATATAGTCTTTAAGTCACAGTGGCGACTTAATTTTTGAGAAAATAGTAATAAGTTTCACGTTCTGTAATAATACTTTTTCATTTTAAATTATACAAATATGGTCTTCTAGTCACAGAATCGACTTGATTTTTGAACGGGTTACTCCCCAGTTTAATACCAAAGCTTGAATTATTCATCATACGCCAATCACTTTCCGTATCTTTTTCCCATTAATCACTCATTTCTTTGAAAGACATTCTTTCTGCTTGTTTTTTTTTTTCTATTTATTAGCCGGTTTAAATAACTTTTCAAATTTAAAATATATCAACCGCTTCTCAAAGATAGTCTACACCGTGGCTTGCAGACGATATTGAGTATAAAAAACTATCATGAAAGAATTGTTGGACGTTACTAAAAAGACAGTAAAGAAGCATTTAGATAAATTAATGATGAATGGAAAGAAGATATGGAAAAATATAAGCCTGTGTTAAATAGTTCAAGTGATAATAGTGAGGTGAAGAATAACTTTTTTCTTAGATATTAAGTCACATCCTCTGCTGTCATTTTAAGACTACATTTGGTATAATTTAAATTTGAGAAAGTAATATTACAAGATAACTTACAGACTGTACTTGCTATACGTTGAATTTGAGGAACTGTTATTATTTGAAGTGGAAAATAGGTTTTTTTAAAGATTGAGTCGCTACTCTAACTTGTAGACTATGTTTGCCACAAATCAAATTTCAGAAAGTATTATTATTGTTAACAACATTTGGCATGATATAAATTTGAGAAAGAATTATTATTATAGCCTGTAAGTTGATTTGTCAATTCAAAGGGAGAAGAGAAAAATGTTAAAACCCAACAGGGAGATTTACGAAAATTGAGTTTGAGAAGAAGTTAAAACAAAAAGATTATAGTTACACACAATCAAAGATATAAAAAGTTGGAAATAATTGTAAAGTAAAAAAAAATAAAGGTCGATCGTCAATACTTTCCTTTTTCGAGTATTTGTGGTAAGACATGATGAAATATATTTTAAAATGTCTTGCCCCTATTTCGTAAAATGTCACCCAAACAACTACTAAAATTCTACTACCCTTTCTTATTAAAACTGTGGCAAAATGTGTAACACCCAACTTTCACCACCAACAAGGTCTATTTCATGCTGGAAGTAAAGATAAATAAGTGGAAAATAAACTCGCGTCTAAATATTTCAAATGTGGAACTTTGAAGTTTGGGCTTAAATTGTTCTGGGTAGATGCCATTAATTATATACGGGGAGAAAGCATTTGATGATTTTCTGAGTCCATACAGTGCTACGAAAAATGGCACTTGGCTGATTTCTCAAAAAACTTCTATAATTGACAGTTAAAATATTTGGTCCAAGATCAAGTGCAATAAATTATAGAACATCGTTTAATTCAATGTAATCTCCATTGGGTGCATCCTTAGAAAGACTATTTATTATTGTTCGATTCGACATAAAAACGAGAGAAGCAAAGCATGACAATTTGAAAGCAAAATGATGCATGATTTCTCAAACAAACGTTGATTAAGTCTAGCCCCGACTAATCTTTCGTCTTTTTGAACGTCAATAAGCAATTGAGTTTATTTAAACATTTTTTTGTTAATTTTAAAATTGTACCAATAGTTTAAAGCTTAATCAATTGTGCTCGTAGATTAAACTCGCTCTGTTAAAAGAATTTTTCAGGCGATTCCATTCACAAAGGTTTTTCAGAACTCCTGTTCTGTAGTGTACCTAAAATTTTGCACCTCTAAGTACTGCCATGTGTTGCCTGACCCTGAAGTCCTGACGCTCAGTTGACGATTGGTTCTATTTCCTTTATAGTTTAATGCCTGTAAATATGCATGATTATACATCACATCACTATTTTGTGCAAGAAGTGACTTATCATACAAATAACGTATTAAGCGTAACTTTTTTCCGCATATGCAAAATTTTATATCAAGCTTTGAACTATTTCCTCTTTTATTAATTTTCTAAAAGGGTGGAGGATACAGAGAGATCCACTGAACCCTAAGGTGGGCATTTAAGACAAAAGCTTTACATCTCAACTTTAACTATCAATGAACTAGGCTTACAGCGGATCAATGGATTCGATATAGTGGACTATATTAAAGGCACTATTTAAAGGAATGTTGAAAAAGGCACCAGCAAATTGTATTTAGACTTTTTTTACTCAAGCCTTCTAGCCCGTTCTAGTTTAATTGCTTCCATACTAGATTACAATCTAGAAGACTGTCAACCTTATGTAAAGAAGTTTTTCAACTTGAAAAACAGCGAAAGTACCTCTGGACTACTCTGTAAGCATGACAACCGGCATTAAAGAGTTTAAACTAATGAATTTCTCGATATATGAATTTTGAAACTCTGTGCATGTATGTATTGTAGAGGTTACAAAGGTGCACGTATGATTTACGTCAAAATGTCTTTTGAGAACAAAAGCAATTTGAAAACCCCCACGGTAAAGGTTATCTATATATTGTTGAGCACAAAAACCTAATAATATATTTACGCCTTACAAACGCTCTTTTTGTGTTGATAAAAAGCCATTTAGCACCCAAAATGAGCTTCAAAATGCATGCGACTACTGCTAGTAGCATGTGGAATTTTACGAAAATAGTGCAGTTTCCCGGAATAGTATTGTGGTTCGATAGATTAGGGTGAAGTTACTACACAGCAAAACTCATTTCTTTGATTATGCATGCCAATAAAAGTTGTTCAACGACAATGCAACTATGAGTAAAAACAATGTAGTTATTTGAATTCTACAGCGGAACGCAAATATTTTCTTGAAATAAATAGTTTCTTATTTCAATTGATCTGGAATTGATTACTGAAAGTAATGGGTGCGTGTTGAATAATTCATGTTTTGAAAGTGAGGTGGAAAATAATTCTTCCCTCAAGGATGGAGTCATTATTGTGACTTACAGACTACGCTTGGTATAATTAATTCACAAAAAAATACAAAAGTACGTTCTCATGAGGAACCTGTACTTATCGTATTAATTGATTGGTTGCCATTGACATGGAAGGAAACAAAACTGTTTCGAGGCGGAGAATGACTTTTCTCTCGTATATTGAGTCGTTGCTCTGACTTGAAGACTATATTTGCTACATATTAAACTTGAAAAAGAATTGTTGCAATCAAATAATAAAAATAACTTATTTTGGCAATTTTAAAAACATTGAAAACATTACTATACCTGGATTTTCAGCAAAAAATAGTTTATTAAGAGATAAAACTTTTTTTAAAAAAAAGGCACTTCAGGGAAAAAGCCAAAGCAATGGATTATCTTTTTCACTTGTTTAATTATACAGGAGGCTCACAAAGCTAACCAGTGTTTATCTAAAATAACATGAATGGGCGAATAATTGTATAGCCTTGTTCTTTGCGTCCAGAATTCCCCATGGTGGTATACTCCAAATTACAATTTCGTCCGCTTTAAAATATCATCTATATCAAACTAAAGGTTACTTCTATACTAGTGTTTATGAAATGATAATAGATTTTCAAAAATATTTCTTACAGCTATTACTTTTCAATTATTTAACCTGACTGACGTAAAGCTGCCAATGCTAGATGAACTTACGTAGTGTCAAAAATTTACAGTAGTTTGCCAAAAATGCAGAACTTCTCTCAGGAATGACCAGCTAATAAATTAATACAGTATGTAGATCACAGTAGAGACTTAATTTTTGAGAAAAAAGTTATTCTCCACCTCACAATTAAAAATTGAACGAATTGTCACACGCCTATCTCTTTTTGTATTCTGTATCAAAAAGGAAGAGAAGAAGCCTTTACAGAAATGACTGATAAATGGGAAGAATATATGGAAAGATATGAGCGTGTGATGAATAGTTCAAGTTCTGATAGTGAGGTAGAGAATAACTTTTTTCTCGAAAATTAAGTCGCTACTGTGACCTGCAGACTATATTTGATATATATTAAATTTGAGAAAATATTATTATTTTCCTAAACCACTCATGAAATCTTTAGGCCAATTTTAGGAAAATTTTAGCTGAGACCAAATCTGATTACCAGGTAGCAAGCAAATTTTCCTATTAATGTTGAAGTTATTAAAGCAAGCGTTTACTTTAAGGAGCAAAACTTGCAGATTAAAGTCTCAAAACTCGACTCAAGATTCGATACTGGCTCAATAAATTTTTATTTGTTCCAAAAGAATTTGGATCGTTTGTTATTTTTTTTCAAGAAAAAATTTGTTTTAAATTACATTTAACTGCTTTTTCACGGGAAATATGCATTTGGGGTTAATGGGAAATGTATCAGTAACCTTGCTATCTTTTACTCCCTTGCATTTCAAATTTTACGAAACCTCATTTTGTAGTAGTTATTGACTCAACATCCACATTTTCAGACTAGTTGATTGTCAAGCAAATGTGATTAAATACCTGTCTTGCCTTGAAAAAGGGGCATTGAGAACTATCATCAATTCACTAAGACCTCGGGTAAGAACTTGGATTTGTAAATTTTTTTACATTTTTCTAACGAAAAAAACGAAAATATTGCACACCCCTAACCAGCTTTTTTGTTAAACGCACATTTCTCTCTTCCTCTCTTTTGTCCATTTTCCAGTTGGTTCAAAGGTTTGGAATTGGCATGATAGTCCTGAAACAGGAAGTCCAAGTAATCGGGAGACTTTTACTGGCAAAAACTATTTGGCTAAAAATCTAATGGTTCTTACCGGCAAGAAATTTACTGAGTCTCCTGTTTTTTCGTGATATTGACGCCTAAAGAAAAGGATATTTGTCAGCTTGTTTAAAAAGAACAGCTGGTGTGAATATTAATGAACGGAAAAAAATTGGAAGTTGAAATAATAATTTAGCCAAAACACTGGAGTTCTTCGGTTAACAAAGTAAACTCCTGCTTGTCTTTGATGTTCCAATGAATTTCAAATTATTTATTACGAGCAAAAGTCGTGCAAAACTCGGCTAGCATTCATACCTCATTGCATGAATTTAATCCAGAATTGCCAAACGTTTACAAAGTTTCAAAAGCCATTTATAGCACATATTATTTACAAAAGACATCTACCTGTTACTTAATCAAAATAAAGGCTTTGCAGTCGTAGTGCAATCAGTTCTGTCCATGATTCAGTTCTGCTTTTTACTCCGAAATTTTAGGGGGAGGCTGACGGAAAATATCACCCTTGTCTTGCATAGATGTCATCATAGCTTTAGCTGATTCTCTTTGAACTGGCATAGGAGAATTGATTGGAGCTGCGATGTGTTAGCAAAATTATTAAAAACCAGAGCAAACTTAGAGAATTGGTGTTACGAAAACAAAGCACATACTTTCAAAAAGAGTACCAGCAAAGTACACCCTCGAGGGATTCTTTGAAGCATCAAACGAGAATGCTGCATAATCGACTACATCATGCTCAATGACCTGGGGCTGTGCTTCACCAGGAGAGATTTTGGCAATACGCTGTCGAGACTCAATCCTATATACGATTTGGATGTCACGTAAGGGCTTGCCAGGGAGAAGAAGTGGCTGGATTGACATAATTCGAGGAGTAGTGTTGAATTTAATGAGTTTCCAAGTCATCTTAGTGCCAGAAGGAATACTGGATAAGCGGGATTTCAGGGACTCACTAACCCACATACTCAAGCGATCTTGAACCAAGTCAAGCTTTTGACTAAAGAAAGTATTCGCAAGTTAGAAGGGGTTGCTTGGAATAAAAAGCTAACCGGCGCAAAAACACATACGAAGCAAACGCGTGGTTGGTATCAACATAGGTCTCTAGAGCAAGATTTCTCCACTCAACAAATCGAGGGGAAATCTTTGATTTCAATCGAAACTGTGCAATGCTACATTCACGTTTATGTTAGCTCTTACTGGTAATACAAAACTTTCCTTTGACTGCCAAACTTACAAAACAGTATTCTTTATTAAAGCAACGAACCGTCTCCAATATGATCGAGCCGCCAGTTTCGGGTTCTTGTACAAAGGTGGGACATGGTTAGACAGTGGCTGGACGTACAAATCTGTTGATCTAACTGTTAATAATGCCGTCAAGACACAACAACCCACCCAGAGTTAGTACTGACCCATGGGAACTCCAATATTCCTAATGTCAATTTCAGGAGCCTCAGCTTTGGTTGATGCATGTCGGCGTCTATACATGGAGCTGTTCTGGCATCTGGCCCAGATCCCAACTAGCGCTACTGGCCGTAAAGCACAGTTTGACCGTACCATAGTGTTAATCGGCAACAGAGCCGATCGTATCATACTGGCGTACGACATGTCTAGTTTATTCCTGAAGTAAAGAAGAGGCGGTACTGATGATAGTCCTAACTAAGCGATCATGGAACGACACCGTGATCTGTCTCTGTGATTTTTTTTCAGCAGACTAATTGGTGGAAATTTTTTGACACAATCAATCTATCACGTGATTACTGTAGCAGTGTTTCTGTAGAGACTACGTTTTCCTTTAAAAACAAAAATTCTTTGTTTTGGCCGGCTCAGATTTCACCGAAATTTAAAACGCGAAGTGACCATGACACAAAGCCCATGTAGTGGTATTCAAAATAATGCGGAAAAAAATTTATTTGCATTTTTCCCATTGATCCGAGCTATTGAAACTAGCTATCTACATGATACAAACCAGTCCAGAACCTCCAATTCCCATTCAAATAGAATATATTTTTATTTTGGAAACACCCATTTAAAGGTCAACAGAGGTAGTAGTAGATGCAGCGTCGGCAGCATCCTCAAGTCGCTCCTTCAAGTTAGCAGAGGGAGAGTTCGCAGAGATTCCGAGAAGCTTGACAGAGAAGGGGCGGATGGCATTAAGGTAGATTACTCTGCTACCGCCGTACTGAGGAAGACCAATGTAGAGGAAGAAAATAGTCTTGAAAAGCCAGTAAAAGGGAATCCAGTAAAGGATAGTTTTGCTCCAAAACTCGACGACGCTAAAAGCGGCAAAGACCACCCAATAGGTCAGAAAATGAGTATCATCAGAAGTAGATTTGGTTTCAAGAGCCTTGAGGGAGTAGTAACCAGGGATTATCAAAGACGCAAAGTTGGCGAGAAGTTGACCAATTCCTCCAAGGTTGAGGAAGATGAGAAAAAAGTAAACAAAGGTGGCTCCAAGGACTCCGTAGGCCTTGGGAACACCAGCCTGGCTCTCAAACTTCTTCAGAATGGGGAATCTCTCCAATTCCTAAATAGCAATTAGTTAATATAGATACTCAATTGGCAGCAGTATAGGCAAAGTAGCGCATACCTTATCAATTGTATTGATGGAAGCGAAGATCTTGTCTTGGATATCAGCAGTAAACGACATTTTCGAATCAAGTTAATAAATAGCACTAGAACCAGTCAAATTAATTGAAAAAGTCAGCTTTGAAAGAGAAAATAGGAGATTGGCCGTTCTTTGATGTTGGTGGAGATGGATGTCTTTTGTAGAGTTTGCCCCATCTGTTCGGCAATCGACATGAATCTATGGCCAAAAACAGATAGCTGAATGGGATCAATGTTTTTCGAA
>JAKVQY010000525.1:0-12093 GCA_030463045.1 Geotrichum macrosporum
CCCCTACCCTCCCCCATCCTCCCTATCCTCCCCAACCTCATCCCCCTTATCCCCCTCCTCCACCTCAGCCTCCCCCTCTACCCTTTCACCCTCCTTGTCCTCAACAGCCACCAACCCCACAACATATTCCTCCTGTGCCTCATCCTCCTCCTCCTCCTCCTTCTACACATGTGCAGTACCAATATTCTCTGCCTCCAACTTCTGCCATCCTTGGCCGTTAATATGTAATGTCAGATATTTATTCTAATTGATGCTCTTAAACTCCCCTGAAACGAATTCCATGTAAACTTTGATTAAACTCTCAAATGTCTCGATGGTTCTTGTAAAGTCTCGAATCTCTTCACGAAGGAAGAAGACTCAGCCCAGAACTGTTTTATCTCATGAAGCTTACACAAAAAAAAGACATTTTCGGACGACTTGGACCACTCTCAGTGACTCAGTGACTCAGTGACTCAGTCAGTTCCTTTGAAACAAATCACAAAATCCGCGTATACCCTAACCCAAATAGCCGTGCCACATCGTGTTTGTGACATCTCTGGATCTATGACTTTCTCACCGTTTCAAACCTTTTCTCCTTCTCTTTTTCTCTTCTTCCATCGCTACACCAGTTTCACGCAAAACCATGACTTCTGTAGACAGTAAGACCTTTTTCGCAAACAATTTGAAATGCAAGCAATCAAAGTAAAAAACATTGTCTAACATCCATAGTCCCTATTGACGTTCCTAACATGGCAGCCCCCGCCGCAGTAGCGCGTATCGACATGGACACCTTGTCTCCTGTGCCCACACTGCCCGCACCAAACTCTCTTTCCGGGTTCAATGAGACCACCATTGTGCGTCGGAAACTAACTGGCTACGTTGGATTTACAAACTTTCCCGAGCAATGGAAACGCAAGAGCATTAAAAAAGGTTTCAACCTTAACGTCATGGTCGTTGGCGAGAGCGGACTAGGCAAATCCACCCTTATTTCTACGCTGTTCAATATGCCACTCTACCCTGCAAAGTCTCCTCGAGACCCTGCCGCAGAACTCGCCAAAACCGTGGCAATTGAAAGTGTCACGGCCGATATCGAGGAAAACGGCGTTCGCTTGCGTTTGACGGTTATCGATACACCAGGGTTTGGCGATTTTGTCAATAATTCAGACTCATGGGAACCCATTATCGAGGATATTGACAACCGTTTTGGAGCCTACCTAGACTTTGAAAACAATGTGAATAGAACGGCAATTGTAGACAACCGCATTCACGCATGCCTGTACTTTATCCAGCCCACTGGCCATTCCTTGAAGCCCCTGGACGTAACGGTAATGAAGATGCTGCACAAGAAGGTTAATCTCATTCCCGTTATTGCCAAGTCGGATACAATGACAGAGGATGAAGTTTTGCAGTTCAAGCAAGCCATTATGACTGACATTGCAAATCAGCAGATTGAAATCTTTGAGCCTCCCAAGTACGAAAACGACGACGACAAGACCATTGCCGAAAATACAGAGCTCATGAATAACGTCCCCTTTGCTATTGTGGGTTCTACGGAGAGCGTGCAGGACGACGGCGGCAAACAAGTACGTGGGCGAGCGTATCCCTGGGGAGTTATCGAGGTGGAAAATGAAAAACATTGCGACTTTGTCATGCTTCGCCAGTTGCTGATTCGCAGCCACCTGGAAGAATTGCGTGAGAAAACGGTCAATATTTTGTATGAGAATTACCGAACTGAAAAGTTGTCCGCATTGGGCATTCAGCAAGACTACTCTGTGTTTCGCGAAGTCAACCCGGCAATGCGCCAGGAAGAGGAGCGCACCATGCACGAGGGCCGGCTGGCCAAGATGGAAGCCGACATGAAGACGGTGTTTCAGCAAAAGGTGACTGAGAAGGAACAAAAGCTGAAGAAGTCAGAAGCAGAGCTCTTTGCCCGGCACCGTGAAATGAAGGATGCCTTGGAGAAGCAACGCAAGGAGCTCGAGGAAAAGAAGGCGCGGATAGAATCAGGGCGTGTCTTGGAAGAAAAGAAGCCGCGAAAGGGGTTTTCGCTGCGTTAGAGAAAGTTTCAAACATAAAAAAGTAAAATGAAAATGTATTCAGTGTGGTTTTTAATTTTCCATTGGGTTCTTGAAGTGGGACAAGTGGGACAAGTGGGACACTAGTATCTCTATATATATATAAAAAAAAAAAAAAAAAAAACCTCTCAACTTTTACAACTTGACCTCCTCTCTAAACGCCTAAACACGAACACCACGACTTACCATGAATGAATCTCTAGCGAAATTTGCAAAGGTATACAAGGAATAATACATTGTTTGATGAATAAACGCGCTAACCGATGTGATTAGGACCTCCGCTTTTACTGGTTTTTGGGTATGTTTGTTTTGACCGAAACGAAAAGAATCACTCTAACTCGATAGGCCATGTTTCTGTCATTGTTGGCTTCTTCTTCTACTCCCTATGGTCAATTGGCATTGTCAAGAGCCCTCGAGTCGCCAATTTCTGGTACAAAGAGGTCTACACTGCTGTTATTTCAACCTATGGAATCGTACTGTACGAAACGTATGGCCGCAACGGTGCGCGTGCTCTGAACCCCATGCTACTCCTCAAGGATGAAAACATTCAATACACTCTTGTTTCCATCCTGTGGCTGTTGACCACTCCCTTCTTTGGCACATTACCACCGTTTGCCATTTTCTCTGTGCTGCACATTTTGTCGTACACGCGCAGTTACCTGCTGCCTCTTGCTGGTCATTCTGACAAGTCGCCATTATCGCAGCGTATTGCCAACTTTACTCATTCATACAATGCTCAGCTAATGGTTTTTGCCTCTTCTTCGGAGTTCTTTGTGCTTGTCCGTTTACTATTCTACGTCCTGTCGTTCCGCGCCCAAGCCATTATCCAGGCCGCTGCTTACTTTGCGTTTTTCAAGCTGAGATTCAACACTTCTCAGTATACGCGCCATGTGGTCAAGACCTGGGAGGTCAGAGTTGATGGCTTACTGTCTCACCCTAGCGTTCCTCCCGTCATTAAGCACGGTTGGGTCAACTTTAAGGGCGCGGTGACTACGTTTGTTGGACCCTTGTTTGTTGTTGACGGTGGAACTGCTGACCATCGCAAGGCCAAGTAATGGAGGAGAAAGAAGGGAAGGAAATAAAATGGAAAAAGCGTCAATTTTTCAACACACATTCACACCAATCTTAGGATAAGGGGAAGAAAATCAAATAAATCAAATAAAAATGATGAAAACTTTTTTTTTTTTTTACAAAACCTCCATTTTCAATCATCAACTGACCATGTAAGTATACTAAAGCTTTTGTTTCATTTTTCATTTTTATTTGGTTTGGAATTCAATTCATGATGAACATTAATATGTATCGTAATATTTAATCAAAAGAGACCTCGATTTATTTTGCTGGTCTTTGAATGCTTGAAACAACCATAATCTTCTCTCTGACATTATTATTCAATCAAAAACTTCATCATTCAAATGTATATATGTATATATATATATATATATATATATATATTAGACACCATTTTGACTAACTTTTACTTTCTGCTCCCTATGTGTTTTTTTTTTTTTGGAAACATTATTAGGCTGCTACGTGGTTTAGGTCCAAATACTTGTACTACTATTACTTTTCGTCGTTTACGACAAAAACGGCTTGGAGCTACGAGTTTTCAGCAGAAACAATGTTGTCGCCTGTACTCAAACAAGAACAGAAACCGCGCCGCTGCAGCGCCAGCACTGACTCCTGAAGCTGAAGCCTTGGACTTTGCAAACCGGAAAAAAACATTGTTTGAAAGTGGCAGAACGCTATATCCTTTACTGGAAAGTACGCGAGTACCTGGTGAAACTACCGTGCTGCGGATACCAGAGTTTAGAAGTACGTGGGATAAACAACTGAATACTGGAGATGATCCCGTTTCTGAATGCATTACTATTCAAGGTATAGAAAGAAATCAAAAATCAAAAAACAAACAAACAAACAAACAAACAAGAATAATAATAAAAGAGACTCTAACATTGGATTTCTAGGTCGTGTAAAGTCTCTGAGGAAATCAGGCAAAGGCCTCATCTTTTTAGACCTGATTCAGGATTTCACAAAACTACAAGTCGTTATCAACCGCGCAAAAGTACCCGGCATCGGTCTTTCCCAGGAAAATTTTGATTCTGAACATGCATTTCTTCGTCGTGGTGATATCGTATCTGTATCAGGCTATCCATGGCGCACCCGGTCTGGCGAGCTATCACTTCTCGCAAACAGTTCAGCTCAGCTTCTTGCTCCTTGCCTCCATCCACTACCAACAAACAAACTGAGCTCAACCACAAGGTCCCATAATAGAGTCGTAGACCTGGCTGTAAACAAAGAGTCCCGCGATATGCTCATTGTCCGCGCAGCTGTCCTGGGGTATATCAGAGAGTTTCTTGGCGGTAAAGGGTTTTTAGAAGTCCAAACACCAATGCTAGCCGATCGCGCAAACGGTGCAACTGCAACGCCCTTCACGACGCGATCAAGAGCGCTCGGAAGTGGTAGTGAAGATGAAATCGAGCTGGCTTTGCGTATAGCCCCGGAACTTTGGCTAAAACGGCTAGTTGTTGCAGGGTTTGACAAAGTTTTTGAGTTGGGACAGTGCTTTCGAAATGAAGGCATCGACGCCACCCATAACCCAGAGTTCACATCATGTGAGTTTTATGAAGCTTACGCCACCTTGGACGATCTCATAGCTACTACCCAAGATATGTTAAGAGGTGTTGTAGCCCGAGTACAGGTCCTCCATGGCAAAAACTTGAGTGACCATGTTGTTCAACGACTAGATGACCTTAGCAACGCATTTGCACCAGAGTTCAAACGCCTCGACTTTGTTCCTGAAATTGAAAAGTGCACCGGTGTTGCCCTGCCGGCAGACCTCTCTAATGTCCAGCTCCTCGCCTCCTACTTTCAACAAATTGGTCTAAATAGGCCTTCTCTGGAGGGTGACGCTGTTACCGCTGCTAAACTTTTAGATAAGCTAGCTGGCATATATCTTGAACCTCAATGCGGCTTACAACCTACTTTTATTCTCAACCATCCCCAAGAAATGTCACCTCTCGCTAAATCTACGGACGGCATAATAAACAAAACCGTTAAACACATTTTATCACGCCGCTTCGAACTCTTTATTAACGGGAAAGAATACATTAACGCCTACGAAGAAGAAAATTCACCCGCCGAACAAGCAAAAAAATTTCGCGCACAACTTCAAGACAGAGTCCAGCACGGGGACTTGGAATCTCAAGTTCCAGATGACACCTATGTTGCAGCCTTGGAATGGGGACTGCCACCAACTGGTGGATTTGGTATGGGAATCGATAGGCTATGCATGTTGTTGGTGGGGGCTAAAAGGATTGAGGAGGTTTTGGCCTTTGGAGGAGTCAAGACTGTCAATTATCAATAGTAGCATTTACTTTTGATTAGAATCCTCGAGAGCACAATGTTACTTCGTTCTCTTGGCGGCGGCCAAATCCTCTCAGGACAAGCAAAACAGTAGCTGGTCACTCACCTATTCCATTCCTTGAAAGGAAGGTCTTTCAGTGGAAACAAAGTGACGTTCTCTTCCGCATTTTGAGATTCTGATTGAGTTTAATCATTAGCAGCTTATATCCTATGTATTTTCAACGCTGGTGACTACGATTACCTTTTGTTTTAATTATTTTCAGATTACAATTTTGTTTCCAACGTTGTTGCCAAATAAATAGGCACAGGCACATCCAACTACTTTGTTATCATAACAGTACTTTAGTATTTTAGTCTCTTAGTCCCCTATATAATTTACGGCCCCACTAGTACAATTCCCTTTCTTTATATTTTTTTGGCTATGAACAAAGAATCAAACATTACAAAAATGGGAAAAGCTAGGAACCAAAAGTACGCGACTAAATTAACAGACACCATTTCAATGAATATTCCTCCTCTTCACCATATGCCCTCATCAGACTTGCAATCTGCCAAATTAGTTGGCCGCACTGACGACGCCGTCAGCAGAGGTTTGAATTACAAGCACGCTGGTGGTGAATTCTGGGAAAAGCCTTTGTCATCGTCCTCTCCACTCCAGCCAATGACACATCAATACAATAATATCAGTAACTATCATCGACGGCCCAAGCATGAGGGCATTCTCCGAAGTAGAAACCAAGACTCACTAAGTGCTAGGTCCCCGGAGGTCGGAGGAGTGCCTCCTGGTGGATATGTGTCTCCATTACAGGCTCAAAAGGAACATGAAGCCAAGTACACAATTTTTGTCGGCAATATCACAGCAGACACTACTCAAGAGGACGTTGCCAATATGTTTTTACAGTTTGGTCAGGGCTCTTTTATTTTCACTTGCACTCTTGACTTCTAACAGAGCTTTTTAGGACCAATCAAGCTCGTTTTAATGAAGAAAAACGAAGACGGCCGAACGTATCAAGATTATTGCTTTGTGAGATTCCAATTTACGGAGTCTGTACAAAAGGCGTTGGTCCATCCTGACCATTTGGTTTTAAACAACCTTGTTTTGTAAGTAAAAACTGTTGTCCGCAATTCTGCTTGTTCCTTGCTAACTAAAAAAGGCATGTCAAACCAAGGACATCCACACTAGGAAATAAATACCACCACAATTATAGCCACCACCATCACCATCATCATCATCATCATTCCCTTCCTAAGCGGCAATACATTGAGTTGGTTCCCAACATGGCCTTTACAACAGTTATGGTTAGGAATATCCCGGCCCAATGGTCTGCTCAAGATTTGCTCACCTGTTTTGCCATGGCCTGTGGTGGAAGCGGTGGTGGCAGTGTTGTAGGCACTTTTATCTATTACTCGCTAGATGAGTTTGGGTATAAGTGTGGGCTAGTGGAGTTGGGATCTCAAGTAGTTGCATATGATTTGTGCGCAAAGGGATTGCTGCAAGTTCCAGCAGAAGTAGGAACTGCTACCCTAACGCCTACAGAACTAAGCAATGTTCCTAGTGAAGCTGTTCTTAGCGTTGTACCTACCGACGTTCCCAAACTGGCATCCTGGTTGGCTGCTGCAGTGGACAACCAGAAGAGTAGAGAAAGAATACCACCGGCATCGCTACTTAATTCTACGGAAGGGACTGGCTACAAGCCATTTGTGAGTGGTGATGAATGGCTACTACATGGAGGCAGGGTTGACTCTGTTTGCTGATTTCGGTGTCACGCATTTTTTCTTGATTTTTTTTTTAAAAAACTGCGGTTCATGCGGTACTTTGACTGGAAGAAAGAGGTTGAGTTGAAGAAGGGTTTTGAAGATGTTTTTTTTTTACTGGATTTGAAGTTTGAGTATGTGTCTGATCAGGTCATGACGTTTGTGAAAATACTACTAGGACAGATTTGCGAGTAAAAATTTTTCCGGGTGATGCCGTTGCATGTGCAGGGGAGTGTTATTGTTCTGTTGAAGAAAAAGTTCCGGGATGGAGATAGAATACATGGAGGCTGGATGCAGAAATATTCGGAGTCTTTAGGAATATAGCCAGTATGAGTAAAACGGAAGAGTAAAATAAAGAACTATCTAAGTATGTGGTGTAACGAAGGCAAAACGTGCAAAGAAGATGAATATTTTATTATTCTTTTGTAGAGTTCTGCGACGCTGGTTAACGGGGAGAAGGGCTTTGTTTCTGGAGGATGTACAATGCACATCGAATGCAGATATGGTTAAGATGTAGGCCCCTACTTTTGCATATGGAATTTTCAAGTACGACACGATTAATTTCAAACAAAGCACAAACCATGCTTGACTTAACAAAGCGTGCATGCGTTGCATGCCAGCGGTACAGAAAGGTAAGAGCACTGAGAAAGTTCTTTTAAATAATAGAGCAAAGCTATAGTACCACTCTTCCATGAAATTTAAGCGAAGAAAGAGACAATAAAGAAACAACAAAAGGGACAAGTTTTCTTTCCGTGTATCAAACGGGCGAAAATTTCGGAATCAATGGGCTGATAGGCTAAACTAATTGATATATATATATACATTTTCCCAAAATTAGGGACGGTGTCGCCAAAAAGGACAAACAAGTCTCTTTAAACTCACATTTATAGGAAATCACCACTGTTTCTTTGGTAGAACCATGAAGCCAAATGTACATTTTAATTTTCGTTCCATGAAAGGTTACAAGGCCTATGGCTCATAGTTGATGGTACTAGGAACCATGTACCAATATAGAGCAAACAGCATTTTTATTTATTTTTTAAAGGTCTAATGAGAGCTGACTTCTCAACTGATGAATCCGGCCTAGTTGAATACTACGACGTGACTGTACGTAGCACTAGTGCCCCCAGTTGCACTCCCGATCCATTGAAACGTTTGAATGACAAGTACATTGAAAAGAAGGCCAAGTATGCTTTTCTTGGAACCCGACTTTACCCCATTGTGCTTTCACCTAGTGGTCTATTTCATATCGACTTTAAAATGTCAGTCAATGCTCTGCGAACTAAAATGAAATATCAAACAGACATGGTTGTTAGAGAATTTTCAGTTTGCCTAGCTAGATACAGAGCCATTAATCACTACTTGAATATTGAAGAGCCTGTTTACTCTGAATTGATGAATAGAGTGATGAGTTTAATACCTGAGAAGAAATAGTGGAGGATATTGTTAGTTATCAGTAAGTCATTAGTGACGTTGGAAGCAAATATATAAGCTAAACATAATAATACAAGAGGCAAATTAAAGGTCCTCTAATTCATTTTTTCTGGTCTGATTTAATATTTTTGTTCACCTTAAGGGAAACTTGTTTAACAAAAAAAAAGGCAAGACTTTAATAGGTTCTACGGTAGTAAAAAGGACTTGGCACAGTGATGCCGTCTAGATTATTAGAACAGGGACAGAGTCCATTTGTTCTTCACCACCATGGAACTTTGTTATCCAATTAGTCTTTAAGCAGTACTTGAGTGGAGCCATAAAAACACAAGGACACTTAATTTCAAAAAAAAAAAAAAAAGGCCAAAATATATAGACGGCCATGTCTGTGAACTAGCTGGAAAAAGGAACTAACTAGTAATATTATAATACTCAAAGGTAATTATGAAAAAGAGAAGAAACCCAAGCGAATGGTTTCAATGACGAAAAAATATTTCCATTTTTAATTTAGTACGAGATCAGAAGAAAACTTGAGCAAATTGGTTTCCGCTTGATCCAAGAAAATATATGTAGAGAGAGTGAGAGGTAAATATACATGCAGTCTCATCCGAAATTAAATTTTTTTATTTAAAAAAAAGATGATCTTTCTAGTTTGGAAAAATCATGTATCGCCACATGGTTTTGGGGATCTAGACGGTATGTGGTGGATCCATATGCAAACTATATTTATGTGCCTATTAAGTCCTGCAAGTAACAGGTTCTTGGTTTTGACGTCTTGAATTCGGCTTTGATGGGTATGGTTCATGAATCTTTTTGCCTTGAATGTTTTGGGTTGAACTTGACGTAGCGCTTTTAAGAAAGCTATTATGAAGATTTTAAAGTATGTGTAGGAATATTTCAACTAGCCGTCCGGTTGAAAGAGAGAAAAAAGTATTAAAATCAATGACTTGAATATGGTTGTTGATTGAATAGTGCTCACTAGACAAATGGCTTTGTACTATTAGACATTGGTCGACATGCACCATGAAATTTGAGTTCAGTAATTGGTCGTAAGCTCACGTTTGTGACACACAGTTACACTCATAGCCAAAATTTATGCAGTTTGGTGTTTGGGCCTGAGTAATATTTAAGGTTAACTTAGGCCTAGCCCAACATAGAATAGTACTAAGAAATACCGTGAAGCGACACAGGGGTAGTATACTAGTCTAGATCACGATAGTTGGATTACTAGAACTGGGATTGGCAGCCGTCCCGATGTTGAAGAAAATTTTTTTTCACTGCTATCAATATGCACGGAGTAGCTGCTAGCAGGGTTGACCATTCATTGATAATTTAAGCGTGGCAATCTCAAACGTACAGCATGCCACTTTTCGGTACTTGAAAAAATAAACCAATTTGAACTACTTGACCCGGCCCTTGCACTATAATGAGACTGTATTACATGACATCTCTGGGTCTAAAAAACAGCACATAACGATATCATCATCATCATCATCATCATTATCACCATTTGACACTAGTGTGCGTGGCACGAGACTACCATTTCCACTATAAATAGTTTATACTGTGTACAAAGTCTACGATGATAAACTGTATTTCACGTCTTTGATTCAAGCTAAATCTGGGTCCAAGAATATAATGTCTTACATTATTGCTTTTCCTATCCTTTATGTTTTGGCGGAATAGTTGAGTAACTCTTTAGAGTGTTTTGTCAGTTTTGATCACCAAACATACATGGAAAATGCCTCGTATTATTATTTTTTGACTACCATCGACTGCAAATTGAGCTTCTGCAGCAAGGAAGGCCAAATTTCGACTTTTTGACTTTGTAATTCATGCTATCAAATATTGGCGACAAATTTAACCTATTTTTGGCGGATACTAGTAAGTTTGACTATTACTGTACAAATCATGGTAGATCATCAATTGTTCAAATAAATGGGCGCACCCTGTTAGGTCACTAAACCCGGTCGTCTCTTCCGTATCTTCGAATGCTATATTTCGACTCAAGCAAGAAAGGAAAGTGAAAAAAGTGCATCCGACATTTCCGGTTGACCAACTTCCATATTATACGAGGATGCCATTGTGTTGTGATCTCGTGAGAGTGTATTTGAGGCAAATTTGCTGCTTGAATGGTTGGGCTTCTCCCGCGTTAAAATCTTGGAGAAGGAGGGGGACCACCGCAATGGCATGTCATGTCCTAAATCTAGTTGAAGGTGGTCACAACTTGGTCTACGGCGGTCACTAGAGCTAGTTCTAAAATAGCGTTTATGTTAGCTTATAGTCTAGGCAGAGCTAACATTGACCCGGGAGTGATAAAAATGGTACCAAAGCTGAACCAATTGAACCTGCAACAAAGGAAAGATGAAGCAACTAAGTCCATGTTTTAAATTTAACGCACTTGAACCGGGTTTAACATAGTTCGAGTTGTAGAAGGCCAACAACAGGACTGAACTGCAAAAACCTCGCACGGGCGCACAAGCACACAAGCACTTGGGTGCGTCTCGGGCCTATAGTATTGCATTATAGTTACGCTTCCTGGATTGACAAAATCAAACATTCGCGACCTTAAGTGGCCTCATAATGTGGGCCAAGGACTGTCCTAGTTAAAAATCTAGGACAAGCTCACACGTCCTTTGGTCAACATGGCAATGATTGTAAGCATGCTTCCTTTTTGTTGACTAGGTTTCAAATTCGGCTAAGCAAGGATTAATTATATTTTGAAATTGACATGTTAGGAACCAAATTTTGTTAGCTTCATGTAGTACGGCATGTTAGGGCTAGTGTAGCGGAGAATTTAGTGGACAAAAGATCCTACGGCTTCCTTAGAGTACATTTTAGCAACTTTTGTTTGTTGTGATACTAGCGCAAGTGTCGATACTGTTGCGGTACTATATTATAATATTTGCGGGCGTCAGACCATAGCACCAGGCACTCAGAACTAGTGCGAGAATGGACTAACTCCCATGAGCTTTATTAACAATCAAATATTAATCAAATTTGGGAACCTAACAATAATATTTCTACTAATTGGATTGGCATTTGAGCTAGCTTTTTCTGGATATTGTTTGACTACCTTAAACGAGAGTAGCAAATATTTAAGCTTACGGAAAACAGCTGGTCTTGGAATACTACACGGATTTGGAACGATCTACAGACATTAGGCTTCCTAGCTGTCAATGCCACACTTCCTTTCCGCAATTGAAATTTTAATGACAAAGGAAGGTATTCAAGAATTATTATTGGATTAAAATTGTCAATTCAGCCGTTCCTCTGCACAGACCAGTCATTCTCTGTAAGCTTAAATATTTTGCTACTCTGATTTGGGTGATGATGATGATGATATATCTGTTTATTCTTAGTCTTAGTCATGTTAGGTCTATCATAGTTATATAGTCAATCATCTTCCCATATCCTACTTCGGGTCCGTACCATACCAAGTATTATAGGTAAGATCCTGGGTAGCGCCATGGTGCTTGTTTCTTCG
>JAKVQY010000526.1:0-12084 GCA_030463045.1 Geotrichum macrosporum
GGAAAACCAGTCTCAACAATATCGATCTTCTCAGATTTCGACTAAGATGAGAGAACAAAACCTGGAGCAGGAGATATCACTTTTAAAAAAAAATAATGAGTGGTTACATGGCGAGCTTGAGTCAAAGTCTTTAGACAACAATAATTTTAGGACGGAGAAACTCAATCTTATTTCCATTCTGCAGGATGATCTGGCGTCAATACAAAGTCAGCATCACTCTCTTGTGAAGGCGCACAACATTCTTAAAGAACAAAACTCGATCACTGCTGCAAAGCTGGATGATTCTCATATTCGAATCAAAGATTTGCAAGACTTGCAGAATACAAGTGAGGAAAATTTTAGAGTGGAAATGATTTCTCAAAAGCGACTTGTGGAATTATGGGAGAAATCAGCCACAGATGCCAAACTGCGAATCCAGGAACTTGAAAAAGCCATAGAATCAGACCGACTAAAGAATACTCAAAAGCTAACTCAGTTAAGGAAAAGCTCGGAACAGGATAAGTCAAGAATTGCGACTTTGGAAAAACAGCTGGCATCTACAGAGGCACAGTTTGACGATACATTTGTAGCTAACGAGCATAATAACGATGCGTCTACTCCTCTCGTACCAAAAACACCATTGAATAAGGGAACATCCAACTTGAGTGGCATTTTTTCTCCGTCTGCTCATGCTATTTCTGAGATTCAAAATGGCGGATCATCACTAGTTCAACTGTATTCAGATTTCCAAGAGACTAAAACCCGGCTCGAGCGTGAAAAGTTCAAAAACCAGAATTTGAGAGATCAAATGAACAACATTTTGGAAGAAATGGAGAATCAAGCACCAGCTATTTTGGCAGAGCGCGAAGAGAATCAGCGTTTAGAATCTGAACTTTCGGAACTCAGTGTTCAACTAGAAGGAGCTACTAAGCAAAATGACGAACTTAACGATCAGTTGAAATCAAATGTCACCAAGGCAAAGGACTCAATTCGTGAAGCCGACCTGCTGCGTTTGCAAGTGACAGATTTATCTAGGCAGGTCCAGCACTTGCTTGTCCAATCACAAATTACGTCTGATCCCGACAACCCATTCACGCCAGAGGAGGACTTAGCTCTACAACGTCTATTGAACGGCGAGGGCATTAACGATTCAGATACCGATATATTAATTTCTCAACGTTTGGTTCTTTTTACAAATACTGTTGAGCTTCAGCGGCAAAACGAAAACCTTCTTAAAGTTACGAGAGAGCTTGGTCAAAAAGTTAAGAACGAAGAGTTTGCGTCTAAGCAAAGACTTGAGGATATTGAATCAAGTGCAATTGCTGAAACAAAAGAATTTATTATAAGTCTTCAAACTGAAATTGGAACACTTGAAACCAAGTTGGGTGCTTTACAACGTGAGAGAGACATGTTCCGCCGCATACTAACAAAAAAAAATGGAAATGATGGAGCTGCAGAAGGCATCTCTGAAGTTGGAGATGAAACCCAAATTCAAGAGCTTACTAAACAGAAAGAATATTCGGATAACTCTTTGAAAGAAGTCAAAAACCAGTTTGATGCCCATAAAACTGAAACTGCTGTTACAATTAAGACTCTCGATGATCAAGTTGTATCTCTTACCAATGAGCGCTCTAACTTGCAAGTCCAGCTTGCCAAGGCCAATAGTCGACTTGAGCTATCCTTTGAGCGATTTAAGAATCTTGAAGAAAACTTTCAAAGTCTGCGGTCTGAGAACGAAGAATTTAAAAAGCGTGCACTTAGTCTTCAAGAATCCCTTTCGAAGCAGGAAGCTCGCAGTCAACAGGTTTCTGAAGACATTATATCTGCTAATTCACTGCTAGAAGGTATGAGGAATGAAACAGCCAATCTGAAGGCTGAAAAATCCTTATGGAAATCCATTGAAAGTAGACTTGGCAAAGAAAATGCTGATCTTATCGAAGAGCGCGAGCGACTCAGCAATTTGCTTGCTAGCGCACAGTCAATCGAGGTCGAGCGCACAGCCTCTGCTAAGGAGGCACAACAACGGCTTAGCACACAGCTTTCAGAATTTGAGGAAGAAATTTCAGCACTTAGAGCCAAATTTGCTTCTCAGGGTCAAGAGCTCAGAGATGCAACGCAGTCCAGGAAGGCGCAATCTAAGGAGTATCAAGAACGTATTGATCAGCTGTCAAGTGAACTTCATGAAACTCGCAACTCTCTTCTTCAAGCTAAAGATGATCAACACAGAATGGAAATTCAGATTCAAAATTATGTACTTGAGCTGAAAACCGCAAAAGAAAATATTGCACTTTTAGAGCAAGCCCAAGCCGCCGGATCAGATAGTAATGCAATAGCTGAGGAAATTTCAGGTCTAACAAATTCTCTCAAAACAGCTCACGACGAACTTGAGAAGAGTAAGGAACGTGTTGCTGAGCTCCAGACTGCTGTGACTCAAGCAGAAGAAGCGTTACAAAACATGGTTCAGGATTATGACAATTACAAACAAGAGACTAAGAATAACTTGTCTAGTAAGGAGGTAAACATTTCCCATTTTTGGAAAACTTTTTTATGTTGCTAACTTTTTTTAGAATGAAGTTTTGCAAATCCGGGATCAGTTCAATGCAGCTACTGATCTCTTGAACTCCACACAACAAGAGCTTGACACTTTTAGACAGGATGAAGTCAAAAAGATTGATCAGTTTGCTGCTGAAGAAAAGAGGCTACAGGGATTAGTCGAATCTTTGCAGATAAATGAATCAAAGTTCGAGGAGTCACTCCAGCATTTAAAGGATGACATTTCTCATCAAGCATCAATTGCCAGCGATGCTCAGCAGAATTATGAACGAGAAGTTGTAAAACACGCAGATGCAGCTAATACTCTACAGACTTTGAGGGTTGAATATGCGGAGCTCAAGGAGCAGCTGATGGACCTGACAACAACAGCCGAGACAGCCTCTGAACAGCTTCTTGTTTCTGAATCTAGTTGGGAAGCCCAAAAAGAAACTTATGAACGTGAAATTGCTCAACTCACAGTAAGGTAGGTAATTTTCCTATTACTCATAGCATTTACTAATTATTGCTTTTAGGACCGAAAGCCTTAGTGATCAAAACAAGGTTTTACTTGATCAACTTGAAGGAATTAGCACACAGTTAAAGAATCAACCTGAGAACCCTCCTACTTACACTGAGTCCACAAACTCTGAAGAGCAGCTAAGGGAAATCATCAATCATCTCAAGCGAGAAAGGGAAATCGCTGACGCCAAATTTGAATTAAATACCCAAGAGCTGAAACGACTCAACCAAAAGCTTGAACATACTACTGCTGCTTTAGATCAATCAAAAGTAGACCTTGAGCGGGAGCAACAAAAAGATAATGAAAAACTTCAATCGTCTGAGGAGCACGAGAAACTAATAAGCCAGCTCAATGAAATTAATATTTTAAGAGAAAGTAACGCGACATTACGCCAGCAAAGTTCAGGATTTTCACAAAAGGTTTCTGATTTAGAAACTGAGCTCCAGAAGCAAATGGCGAATTTAAAGCCATTAGAGGGACTTCTCCGAGATGCGCAAGCTGAAATCAATGCCAAAGAAGAACAGATCAAGTCTTCTCAGCAAGATGGTGATAGGTGGAAGGAAAGGGCACAACAAATATTGCAAAAGTATGAGCGCATTGATCCTGAAGAGCTTAAGGCATTGCAGGAAGAAGTCGAGATTCTGAAGAGTGAAAACTCAGACCTTAAAACTGAGCTTGTCGCAAAGAATAAATCTTTTGAGGATGAACGGAACTCATCAGATGAGCTAAAGGCCAAGTTATGTGAGACTGAAGAAAAGACCGCAAAACTTCAAACTGATTATGATGCCATAGGCGTGAGGTTTACAAAAATGAAAAGTGAATTTCAAGATAAGATGAACAATCGTCGCCGAGAAAATACCTCCCTTAGCCAACAACTTGCTGCTTCAAATGAAAACATTTCTAAATTAACGGCTGAGTTAGAGGCAGCAAAATCAGCTGCAGCCTCTGCAACTTTAACTAGTAGTACTGTATCACAGCTGTCAGCCGAATTAGAGACAACTAAGCAGTCATTAGTAAAGGCCGCATCTGATATGGAAATGCTTCAACAAATTTCTAATTCTTCTAAGGCTGAGGCAGAAATTTGTAAAAGAGAGATTTCTGCACTCAAAATCGAGTTAGCTGATTTCCGGGAAGCTACTAATGAGAAAAACAATGCTTCTGAGGTATCTACTCAAGCCCAAGTAAAATTAGACGCCGTTTCAAAAGAATATGCGGAGCTCAAAAATACAGCTCAAAGTACCAAAGACGAACTGGACAATGCCAGAAAGGAATGTTTTCAATACAAGGAGCAGCTAGCGGCTTTACAAGTTGAGTTGGTAGCATTAAAGGACTCATCGCGTGAAAGTACTGCCCTGTATGTTACGGGGTTGGAAACAGAACTTGCAGCATTAAAAGACCAGCTTTTAAGCACTCAGACTCTAAATGCAGACAACTTGAGCGCTTCTCAAGAGACATCTCAGCAACTTGATTCCTTAAGACAGGCCAATTCTGTTCTAGAAACGGAAAACTCAAACCTTCGAGCCCAATATCAAGCTGTTGAGTCAAGACAAGAACTTTCTCAAGAAGTAAATTTGCTAAAAAGTGATAACGCTAGACTTAAAAGTCAAGTTGCTGAGTTGCTTAGTCAAAATAGCCAACCAAGTGCAACAGAAAAAGTAGAGGTGGATCCACCACTAGAACATGCCAACAAAATTAAAATTGCCAACGATGAGCTTAAAAATCAAGTTACTGAGTTGCAATCCAAGGTTAATGAGCTAACACAGAGTTTGGGTTCCACTATTTCTATTTCTGAGCATAAGTCGAATATGAGCGAGCTCAACGACATGCTTGAAAAAGCACACGCGGAAGCATCAGCAGCAATCACAGAAGCCGAATTAAAATCTGCAAATGCTCAATCTGAGCTCAATACCATGAAGGAAGAGCTTAAGCAGGAACTTATTAAAGAGAACGAATCAAGACTTGCCGAAATCAAGACCAATACGCAACAAAAAATGCGTGAGATTATTGCCCAGAAGACAGATGTACTTAAAAGGAATTTGGAAGAAGATTATAAAGCCAAAGAACTTGAGCTGCGTCAGAATTTGAAGCAGACGAGCACTGCTGATGTGGATATGGAGAGCAAAATTAAAGAGTTAGAGCAGAGACTTTCTCAATTTGAGGCCGCTGCTTTTGAGGATAAGAAGAAAGCAGTGGAACAGGCCAAGGAAACCACAAGGCGAGAAGCAGATATGCGACTCACTCTTTTTCAAATGAAAGCTGATAAAGCGGAGAAAGGTAAACAAGAACTCGCAGCTCAGCTTGCTGCCCTTCAAGGAAACGTCGCTGTAGCTCCGTCGAAATCCATACCAGCAGGCTCTACTTCTCTGGCTTCCCAAGATCTTCCCCAGACAGGCTCAAGTCGCCCAAGTGGTATTGCCTTTCAAGGTGCTGCTAATGCGTCTGGTGTTACATCTAGCATTCCTCGGGGAGGGTCAAGAATTGCTTCTGGACTTAGCAACCTCCCTCGTACCGGAATACCACGCACTGGAATTCCACGAAATACTGCTGGTGGGATTCCACAAGTTGCACGAACCATCACTAGTCGACTTCCTGTAAGTGGTATTCCAGGACCTGGAATGAAGCGGCAAATGGATTCGGAACAAGCAGCATCTCAAGCCCAGCAAGAATTGAAACGTCGGAAGGATACAGAAGGTAATAACAACAATAATAATAATGATAACAATAAGAGCTAGCATCATCATTAACAACAGCATCGATATCAACGAGGAGGATCTGAAATAGCCAAAGTTAATGGCTAAAGTAGGAGCGAAAATATAGAAGAGAGATTTTCAACAAGTTGCAACATAACATGAGAAGAATTTAGATGTTGAAGATTATTTTTAGCATATACAACTTAAGACAGAGGTTTTTATTTTTTCAAATCCATTTAACACCGACGGAATTCATCGTACTTTGAATCTTTAAAAGTATAGGTCATACTTTTTTTTCCGTTCATCTTTTTATGTCAAGTAACTAACTGAAAAATAAAATGTATATAATATAAATGCAGGTTCATCCTTCACTTTCATGCAATTTTTTAATTTTTGCAAAATCCGACATGGCTTGCCTATGCCGCATCAAAGCCTCTTGCCACATCGAGTTAACTTCATCGTCTAACTGAAGTGCTTCAAGGTATCGCAGAGTAATTGCTGATGTGGTTAACAGCCTGTGGCCCACAGCCTTGTCAGCTTGTTGACGTTCGGTGCGATATTGAACCATTTGATGGTCATATTTCGACCAAAGCTGTATATATTCAACCATCCTATTTCCATAGTCTTGAAGCGCGTAGTCTTGGAACGGGGAAAGTGGGAATGTAGGTGGCACGGGGGGCTTCAAAGACAAAACCAGATGGGAATCGTGAAGATCAACAGAAGTGGATTGAGGCAGTGATTGCGATAGTTGAGATTGATGCTTGGCAGCAGAAGACCGGTCATTGTTTAAGTGGATGTCAGCACCACCCAAATCATCTGAAATAACCTGAGATATGCCTGGCATGCTAAAATTCCCACTTGTTTGTGTAAACGGTGGAACCCTTTTTAGATCATCTAAGGTATTTTGAAAAATACGCTGTTTCTTGCGCGGTGACTTCAGTAATTCCTCTTGAGCCTGCTGGTCACTTGTCATATGGGTCGCCCGCTTCTTTGGAGAGACAAAAGGGTCAGAATTTGACGCAAAAAGATTATCAAGAGACTCCTCCACATTAATCTTCTGCTTCTTTCCTCCTTTTTTGGCTTCGGTGAAAGATAATGATTCTAAGGGGCTCCTCTTTGAATTATCAGCTTGCGGTTGCAAATTTGGTTGCAAGTTTGGTTGAAGGTTTGGTTGAAGGTTTGGATTGAGATCAGGCTTTAAAATAGGAGAGTCGGGCTTCATATTTGGCTGTAAGTTAGGCTGCTTTCCTAAATTTGAGGGAGGGGGCCGATAGTTTTCGAATGCACTCGTGCTTGTAGAAAAAGATGCATCAACGTTCGTTGGACTCTTTGCCGAATAATTTGATGGACCTTTATTTTCTTTGGTGAACTCAAATGCGTCGTTTGACATTTGTTCATTACCTTGTTGTAGGTCAACATCGTCATTCGTGAGGTCGATATATTCTGCTTCATCTTCGTTTGAATTACTTGATGTTTTGGCACTCATCTGCGAAACTCTTGGACTATTTTCGGAATTCTCACTTTCACTGGAATCGTTTTCGAATTGTTTGAAATCTTCACGAATAATTTCCGGCTCTTCTGAATCAGACTTGTAGTCTTCCGGAACGTAGTAAGAAAAATGAGAATTAACTTTGGGACGGCCATTGACTGACGGTTGTTCAGGTACCTCTTCTTGATAAATGCTATCAAAATATCTGCCTGTTGACTTGGCTTGTGAGGATTCGTGAGAATGGTTTTGCGTGGGTATTTTAAAATTGACTTTTTCCGCAGGTATGTCTGTAGGTCGAGCTGTGTTCTTTGGAGGGGTGTTGGGTTTAAAGTTACTTGATCTGTACTTTTCCTCAGGAGCCGGAGATGTAAAGTCTTTAGTTGTCGATTGGCCAAAATATTCCTTGGACGATCCACTCGGGTCTTCCTGGTATGGCGAACTATTTGTATAAGGTTTTCCTGCCCGTGACGAATCAGAGTTTTTGTTCGATCCACTGGATCTGAAATTTGGTTTCCGCGAAGTATCGGGGTTGCTCTTGTCATAACTTCGTTTGAATGAAGAAGGGTGAGGCATATCGGAAGGAGGATATTTTCGGGGACGCGGAGTAGGAGGTGGATTATGCGGTTTTGAAAATCCTCCATGAGGCTTCTGTGGAGATGGCCGTGAACGACTATAAGCACTTTGGCCGGTATAAAATCCGTAATTACTCCATTGAGTGTATTGCGAGGAAGAAGATGAGGAGGAGTTGAAGTAAGTGTCACTTTTAGTAAAAAACGAAAAAAATGCTTCAGGTTTTTGCGCTTTGCTGTAAGTTCTGGAAGATGTAAATTGGGCAGCAGCGGGCGTTGTGCGTCCATAAGGATCTTGCGTGGTGTATTGGTTCGCATATGTGGGATATTCCTTTCTCGAAGCTGATGAAGACGATGATGTTGTAGGATTAATAGTTTGATCGTACTTACGTCGCTCGGCAGGATCAATTAGATGGTCATAAGCATGTTGAAGATCTTTAAATTTTTCACCAGCGCTCGGGTCATTCTTATTCTTGTCGGGGTGATATTTTAGAGCTAGTTTTCGGTAGGCCTTTTTGATGTCTGCCTCGGTCGCAGACCTGGATACTTGCAACAAGTCATAGTAATTTCCTGTGGATGTCATGACAAGCTGAGACACCCGTCAAACAATATAGATTATTAGAGGAAATGTCCATAAAAAATAATAAAAAATAGAAACAGCGGGATATTGCAGAAAGGAGAGAACTTCTTGCACCTGCAATAATTAAAAGCCAGTGAAGACTGAAATCTATCTACTGGATCCAAACTGCTGCCTTCAATAGAATTTTGTTGTACACTGCCGGCTTAACCAAATCTGTAACCATAAGGCTTTGCAGCAACTGATAAGACCTAAAGATCGAGTTCTTGAAAGAATAATAACAGGTCAAGTCGACCATGTTGTTTTGATTTCTTTCGTATTCAACCAGGAAAAGTACAAGAAAAAAAATATATAAGTAACTAGTCATTACTTTGTAATATTTAGTAGCCTCATTACTAAAGATTATTAATTTATTAATAAAAGGTACTGAGCGTTTAGATTTCGACATTGTTGAAAATCTCGTTTCCAAAATGCGAGGCTGTAAAGCATTCAAAATCATGCTCTTTCTAAAAGACAAAAAAAGGCTTTTAAAATTCGAAAAGAGGAGAAACCTTTGATCCCCGGGCTTTTCACTCTGAGCACACGAAGTTTTGTACATTTTCACGCGGTCTCATGCCCTAAAAGTTGAGCGCTGTTTTTGGCTTTTTTTCATGCGGCTACGTTTACAAAGTAAACATCACGTGACTCTGAAACCTCCTGAGGGCTCAGTTCATCGCGTGCCTAAAATTATCGCACTAGACTCGCTTACGGATGATTAGAGTCTGACTTTGTCGGGAAGAGCCTCAAGTTTCTTGTCAGTTGAACGAGCTGTATTCCTCCTACTCAGCAAATACTATAATGTTTCGCCGTGAGCCTGAAGCTGAGTTTGCGTTGCTCGAACGCTCGTCTACCGGCAATATAACTGAGAACTCCTACATTGTAACAGCGGGGAACGAAGCACCAAGCTCTCCTGCTGGATTCAACAAACTAAAGGACAAGATTACCAAGATTCGCCCGCTTTCATATCTGGGACCTTCCGCGACGTCAACTGAGATTCCTTCTTCTTCTCCAACACTTTCCAGCTCAAGTAATGAATGTGGCTACTCAAACACGCCTTCTCAGATTAATTCAAAGCAGTGGTGCAATCCAGGGCACTCGCACCATGGCAAGAGCCCATCAACGTCTTCTATCCACTCGAATTCTCCTTTTTCGATGGATCCTAGTCAAGAACTTCTTGACATTCTGGCAATGGTAGACCCCACTAACGAGAAGCTTACTGGTGTATCAAGAGTCTCTCAGTTTTTTGGTCCAAATAAATATTCTCTCGACTCTTCTGTGACTCGGGGGGATGATTTTAATCCTGGCTGTTTCTCTGGGGAACCCAAGAGTTTTGATGGCTCAGTAGAAACCGTGGAGCCAAAAAAGAGTCAGTTAGCTTCTAGCATTATGTCTAGCTTTGTCCAATCAGAAAAACCTGCTGAATTATTATCCTCACGGAGTCCCCATACTTCTCAGGGCGTCGAATTTTCTTCTCCTTCTAAATCTGGTGTTCAAATCCAGGTGACTAATGAATGGCAATCTACCGGTGCTAACTCTGCAATTGCAGATAGTGATTATGAAGACGAAGAATATAATTCAGACGATTCTTTCACCGCTGGCGACGAGCGACGATTATCGGTACTTTCTGCTGACGCTGTCCGACCCAGAAGTAGCATTTTTCTTTTGTCTGCCCCTGAAGCTGCAAGTCAAGCACCAAGCACAGGTTCGGATTCTTCCTTTTTATCTCCGACGCTTTCCAACAAAGGGTTCGGCATTTCGTCTACGAACTTATCTTCCCAATCCCAAGTGCATTCAAATCAAATTTCTAAGGGTGAGCCGAAGATTTCTACCGGCTTTTTGGCACCTGATTCTTCAAGGGCCCAGAATCAAACCATTCGCCGTATTCCAAGTTATGAAGGTGAAGTACACCCTTTGTCTATCTCCAAGGAACCTAGCAGATCGGCTTCTCAGTCAAGCTCTCATAGGATTTTTCAGGAACCCAGTTTAAATCTCGATAACCTTGAAGCAGAGCTTGATGCAATGCTACCACATCAACAGTCCTCATCGACTTACCTGCAAAATCCTTACCAAAAACAGCATACTTCGCTTCCCACACTGAGACTGGCAAGTGATACAAACCCAAGTTACTCACCCGAGCTCATGGATAAATACGAGAGAGAACTTGATATTCAATCTGGAAGCCGTGACAATCGCCAATCAGAATTGCCAGCATTTGAAATTTCATCTGCCGAAGACTTTTACGCCCCTCCTCAAAACAATCAGCTACGCGGTCAACCAAAATCTCCTGTAATTTACTTTGGGCACACGCGCTCCTTGTCCCATGACACTCCGGAAAAACAGGTTCAAAATGTTCATCAGTATCAATCTCCTAACAGCTCTTCATTAGTTGTGACTTCTCCTAGTCAAGATCCTGTTGCTCCTACATCGTCTCAATCTATTACCCCATCGAAAACTCAGATGGAAATGCAAGAATGGGAAAAAAAGGCCGAGTCTCTTGCTCTTCACGTACCAACTGAACTATCATCAGGCCCAGTTTCTAATAAGCATAGCTCTCGTCTTTCCATTTTTGTCGGCCGCCATCGTGCTCTCAGCGATGCAGTCAGCGGCCAAAATCATGATTCAGGACATTTGCAACACGACACCTTGGCAAAAGTGACCACTCCTGTTTCGCCGGGTCAACACTCATCAGGGGTATTTCCGCCAAAATCACCATATCTGGGCCAGCAACCTTCTGAAGCAGCCCGCAGTATGGCGGTAACTTTCTCTAAATCTACGGATGAGCGCTTACAGCATGCTATCGATTTGCATGAGGCAGGTAATCTAGAGGAAGCATCACAATTATTTGAAGAACTCGGAAATCCATCTGGAATCAATCATCCGTTAGCCCAAGTCCTCTGTGGTCTGTCTTACCGCCACGGTTGGGGTGTATCTGTCAATCCTGAAAAGGCCTTTCGATATCTTCGTCTTGCCGCCGAAAACAGTGCGATGGTGGATCAAATTGCATCAGCAGGAGGCGCTACTGGCATCAAACCAAGTGCTGGTAACCGATCCAAAAATGGGATTGCAAAGGGAGAGTTGATTTTAGCAATTTATGAACTTGGCAATTGCTTTAGGTATGGTTGGGGTACAGAGCGAGATCCTGTGTTGGCTTTGCGCTACTACGAAACTGCTGCACGGCTAGGCGATGTGGACGCTATGATAGATGCGGGTTGGTGTTATATGAATGGATTTGGCATTAAAAAGAAAGACAAATACAAGGCCGCGCAGTATTATCGGATGGCGGAAAGAGCAGGGCGAACTGAGATGGGAAATTCTTGGATTTGGAAGGACAAGTATAACTAGTATTTCAAGTAATATTAGTGAATTGAAAAACATTTGTAATGTGCGCTTGTGCTCAATTCTCATTTCCGCATCTTTTATCTTAATGGTCCACCTTATTGGATAGCTCACATTGGTTTTCCCCAATCTTGCTAGTGAAGTCAAAATCACAAAATAGCATGATTGAGTCCCGAGTATAAAAGGTTCCTTCTCCCGTGCTTACTACTGCCAGCACAAGGCTGTCTCGCGCTGAGGTTACCGATTCCCTCCAAGTTTTCGTATTCGAGGTGAAACCTTGAGAAACCAGCAGTTGAGTACTTTAAGCAGCATACTCAGGCCTGTTTTCGTTTCTGATATGGCTAATCTCAGAC
>JAKVQY010000527.1:0-12062 GCA_030463045.1 Geotrichum macrosporum
ATAAAATGTCAATCTTGTTATGATTCCACTTACTTACGGAACCGACAGGTTCCGTATGACTCTGCGTAATCCTCACCCCCACCACCATCGTCGTCACGATCATTGTCAATATCGTCAATATCGTCAATATCATCAACATCATCAACATCATCAACATCATCACCATCATCACCATCACTGCCAACACCAACACAATAAAGATCATCAACTCCATCAGATCCATCTCCTCCTACACTCATTCACACTCATACAACACTAGCTTGAAAAAAAAAATAATAATAATAAAATAAAATAAATGTATACAAGCTAAAAATTCCACATATATAAATACCCCATCTCCCCACCGCTTTTCTCCTCTTTTTCCTCTCCATCTTCCTCTCATTTCAAACATTTACATCTTCGCACAAAACACACTCGTTGTATTTAATTCTTAATAATGATCTTCACCACTGTCGGAACCCTTGCTGCCCTTCTTTCTGTAGCCTCTGCCGTTGTTCCCGTTGGAACCCACGTTAGCTTCCTCACCGTCCACTCTGCCTCTGTTCTCCAGTACGGATCCGTCAATGTCGGTGCCGACAACTCCTTGACAGTCACTCCTGGATCTTCCGCCAACTTTGATGGTGTCTGGAGAGAAGATGGTACCATTATGATTGGCGACAAGTTTATTGCCATTGTCGACAATAAGCTCGAGGTTCTTCCTCAAGGCCCTGACTCTGCTACCTTTTCCACCAGCACTACCAACGGCATTGACTTTTTGGAGTACCAAGGCAAGCAGTCCTTTGTCGCCATTTTGAACTCGGACGGAAAGAGCTACGATCTTTCTTTTGCTCCTGATGGAACCACCATTGGCCCCAACGACCTCGGAGTCACTCTTATTGTCGCCAAGCAGAGCACTTCTTCCTCTGAATCCGCCGCCTCTTCTACCGTTTCTTCTGAGGCTTCTTCTGCTCCTGCAACTGCTTTCAAGTCTACCACTGCCCTTGCTGCTGGCACCGACGTTTCCACCGTTACTGTAACCAGCTGCTCTGGCGGCTGCCACCCCGCCCAGGTCACTCCTTCCGGCACTGCCAGCTCTCTTCCCCAGGTTAATGGAGCTGTTCAGAATGCTGTTGGTCTCGGTGCCGCTGCCATTGGCGCTGCCGCTCTTTTACTTTAATTTTATAATCACGTGAATCATTGATTATTTTTTTTTTTTTTTAATTCTCGTGATTTTGTAGCAGCTACTATTTGGTGGTTTGTTCGTTTAAAGATGATTTCCTGTGGATTCCATTCGTTACTACGTCAGTAAGGGCAAATTTTGTGGGTGATGGCTGTATTAGTTGTGGTGTATGATGGCTGTATTAGTTACTATGGCGGATGATTACCATTAGTTACTACTGTATGGTGGCTATTAGTTACTATTGTATGATTACCATTAGTTACTACTGTATGATAACTATAATACTTTTCCAAATTTAATATATATCAAATACACTAATTACTATGGTGGATGATTAATAACCGTATTAGTTTACTATATTGGACAAGGAACGAGTCCATTCTACAGCAGAATGCGATATCAACAACCAAAAGCAGACACTTTTTGAATGAATTAGGAAGAAGAACGAGAACGCGAGAAAATGTAAACACTTGGTGCATGCGAATGAAGACGAGGAAATGGTTTGATATCATTTTTATGTTGAAATTTCAAACGCAAATGTCGCAAACTGCTGGAGCCAGTCTTTTTACAATCATTTAACGCTTCAAGTCTATACAAATAATTACTACCATGAAAAGAGAAAAGAGAGTGATAGCTCGAGTTGCTTTGGAAAAAATACGTCTTTTTACAAACATTTGACGATATCAATAGCACTATATTTGCTGCTTCATAACAATCCTGATTGCTCATTCTACAATGCGTTGATTTAGAATAAAAAGTCCACTTTGAACTCTTTGATTTGATAAAGAGTGGAGACGATCAGAATGAAAAGTACAACAACGTTTGGACTATTTAAAGAACTTTTCTTCTAGTTTGCGTTTAACGAAGAAGAAGTTTGGGTTTTCGTTAAAGCTGGAGTAGCAGGCTTGATTCTATTAGACTTGCTTGATCAAGACACAAAGGGGCATGAGACTAAGTTACAAGTGGACATGGCATTTCCTAGACAGTAAGGTGGATGACTGTATTCAGAATAGCAACTAGTTTTGGAAAGTTTTACAGGCAACAAGAAAAAAAAAACACCTTTTTTTTAGTATTGAAGGCGGTCTTTATAGGCGCTGTTGGCAGGTGCTGTCATAAATAAAACACGAGAGAGTTTACAGGCTAAGCGAGGATTTTGGATATTAGAGTGGTTGGATATTTGAATGGTTGGAGATAAAGTGTGGCAGTGTGTACGTGTTTTTTTATCTTTATGGCCAGTGTATGAAGTTTTGTTCATGCACCTTATTCTTCTTTCTCATGTATGGCATCAGGCTTTGAAGAGCTTGTCATCTTTGTTGACCAAGAATCATGACCAGCCAGGAAAATATCACAAACTACGACTTGCCGACTCTAGTCTTGAAACTCTACAGAGTTTTTCATCATTATTACAGACTCTTCACGTAAGGCTTTTTCATGGATTATTACATGTTTCAGAATTAGGCCGTGCTTTTGGAACTCAAGTTTAAACTCAATAGAACAATTAAAAGACCTTGATTCAGGTTTAAAATGGCCGCCAGGACGCGTCTCCAACCCTCACTTCCATGCATGGCGCGCATCTCATCTGTCAACCTGTCAAGCCTGAAAATTAAAATAAAAAAATAAAAAAACAAAAACAAAAAAAAAACAAACACAACTTCCTACATTCAACCTCGACCGTGCCAGCCCCGTCTTCATGGTTCTGTTTGTGCGCAGGAATCACGGCTTTGTTCAAAGAGTTTGAATCTATTTTAAGCAATATTCCTGCCTCTGCATTATTTTAATCTAATCTACTTTGACTGACCGCCGCACTGATTTAGTCATTTTTTTTTTTTTTCATACGTTTGTGAAAAAGTTTGGAAAGCGGCGAAATAAACAATGTAAAAGACTCAATATCAGGTTCCCGGATTCAGGAGCTTTTGAAAAATATATATAAACAGCTTTGAACATCCCTCAATTTCAAATCTTTTCATTCCATCTACACCTTTCAATTCTACAAATCCCTTCGTTTTATTCTCATCTAAATCTACACTCGCTGTATCCACTACATAAAATGCTTTTCACTGCTGCCGGATCTCTTGCTGCCCTCATCTCTTTGGTCTCTGCTACCATTCCCCGCGGGGCTGAGATCAGCTTCCTCACTATCCGCTCTGGATCTCCCCTCCAGTACGGATCAGTCTCCGTCGTTAACAACTACTTGCTCGTAGGCACCCAGTCGTCAATTGTCCTCGACGGATTCTACCGTGAAGACGGTAGCATCATGGTCGGAAACCAGTTCATTTCTCTCGTTGACGGAATTCTTGAGCTCGCTCCTCAGGGACCAAATACCGCCTTCTTCACCACCGATGCCCAAGATTACCTGCAATACAAGGGACAGGAAACCTTCTACGCAAACCTTAACGCCGATGGCCATACCTACTACCTTTCGTTTGATGGCAGTACTGCAAACGGATCAGACACAAAGATCCCCGTCAGCCTTCTCGTCATTGAAAAGGCCAAGAACTCTACCTCCACCGCAGCTCCTGCTACTTCCACCCCTCATGGATTCATCAACTCTACCACTGCTAATCTCCTTCCTACTCCCAAGCCTATCGTTAATACAACCGTTGATCTTCCCAGCAATATCTCAACTGTAGTTGTTACCAGCTGTCCCGGTGGCTGCCATCACAGCCCCAAGCCTACTGGAAATGGAGGCCTTCCTACTAGTGATGCCGGTGAGCCTACTGGCCTTCCTGCTAGCGATGCCGGTGAGCCCACTGGTCTTCCCACTGGCCAGCCCAAGCCTGTACCAGAGACAACTGGCTCTTCTAGCGGAACCCTTCCCCAGGTAAATGGTGCTTACCATAACGCCATTGGTTTCGGTGCCGTCGCCATTGGTGCTGCCGCTCTCCTCCTGTAATTGTTTTCTTCTTCTTTTACAAGTACCTTTTTTATGTAAACTGTCTTAGTTAATTTAATATTTATTTTTACTTTATTCACTCTCAAATATAGCATACTCAAGTATATAGCAAATATAGCATACGCTCTCAGATATATCAAATTTAGTATAAGCTCTCAATTATAGTATTTACTCTTAAATATAGCAAATATAGTACACGCTCTCGAGTATATAGCGTACTTTTTGAAATATCGTATACTTTTCCAAATATATATCAAATAAATATTTACTCACAATATAATATCAATAGCGTACTCTCATATCAATAGTACGCTCTTGTAAAATCAAATACTCCATATAGTCTCAAATTAAGCGACGATTACTAAAACTGATCTGCCCTTTGGCTCGCATCAAGTTCCATGCGTACGGACTTGCTATAGTGTATCAACATATCATGCTCTCAATGGCTATGCCCTTTCTGGCGTACTTCCAGATGCCACCAATATGGGCCTGTGGCAACCACCAGCATGAACTACTACAACAAAAACCATTCAGTTGTAAACAAACCTTCCCCTCTCTCTCCCATCTCTCCCGGTCATCAATCAACAATGAAAATAATGCTTTCCAATCCTCATGCAGTGGAACAATAACAATAACAAAAAAAAAAAAGGCTGGAGCCCGCCTTGAGCAAAGCCTGCCTCGCTCAGCTATCACTGCATGCCCCGACAAGCCTGATCCCTCATTTTCTCCATTTCATTTTTCTACTTTCAGGACGAGCCAAACCAGCCTCGTTTTTGGAAGGTTTGCACCTCTTTTTGTTGTTTTCTGTCGCGCCTCTGGTGACTCCCCTTCCAGAAACGCTTTATATAGATTCCCTCCCAGTTACAATGTTGACTTTCCCCGTCCCAAATGGTCATGTTCATCTGCTTGGCCGGCCAAATGCGCTCAACTGGTCTCTTTTTCTGGCTATGACGTTTTGGGATGCTGAAGGAGTCAAAAATAAATACAGACTCAAAATGGATAATTGAACACAACCGCAACCACAAAACAAATGAAAAATAAATCAACAATAACAAATGGAAAAAAAAAAAAAAAAAAAACCTATATAAACACCTTCATTCCGCTCATTCCTCGTTTTCTTGTCTTAACTCTCTCGTTCTTAAAACTATTTTACATTTGTTGTATATTTAAATTTCTTTACAATGCTTTTCACCGCCGCCGGAACCCTCGCCGCCCTCGTTTCTTTGGTCTCTGCTACCATTTCTCACGGATCTGAAGTCACTCTCAAGGTTCAGCAGAATGGTGCTGAATTCCAGTTTGGCGATGTCTCTGTTATCAACGACTTCTTGGTCGTTGGAAGCCGCTCCGATATCCTCGTTGACGGAACCTACCGTGAGGACGGTAGCATCCAGGTTGGCAATAACTTTGTCAACTTTGTAAACGGCATCTTCAAGGTTGCTCCTCAGTCAAACGAAACCGCTACCTTCTCCACTGACGCTAATGACTTGCTTCAGTTTCAAGGAAAGGGCGACTTTACTGCCGTTGCAAACCCTGATGGACACACTTATATTCTCGGTTTCAACACTCCTGCCTCTAATTCTCCCCAGCAAAACGTGCAGATTAAGGTTGTCGAGTTCTCCAAGTCCAGCTCTTCTGCCAGCGTTACTACTCAAGCAGCCTCTACCGCTCATGCCACTTTAACTCCTCTCAATAACGGTACTACTGTTGTTGTCACCAGCTGCCCTGGTGGTTGCCACAAGCCCACTCCCACTGGCACTGTTACCACCATTGCCCAAGGTAATGGTGCTGCCCAGAATGCCATTGGTCTCGGTGCCGCTGCCCTCGGTGCCGCTGCCTTGTTGCTGTAAACGTTTTTAAAGCCCTTTTTTTATAAATTCCATGTCATGATTAATTAATATTTATTTTCATTCTCTCTAATTTTTGTCCTAGAAGGTTGGCTTACGGTCTCGTAGAATGAAGGGAACATTGTGGAACTTGTTGAGCGGCTGGCTTTTTAGAGTATTTCAGTGGCAAGACAAGGTCTCACAACTAAGGTTAGCCAGAACCTAATTGCAGGAATTAAATTTGTTTACATATTTGCAGCGGCCGTGTCTCTTTGTATTGAGGGAGTACACAAGACTGTTGGATGAGATACAATGCCATGTCCAGTAACAGGCATGACCAGTAACAGGCATGGCCAGTAACAGGCATGGGCAATGTGGAAAACAATGACCGCAAGTTGCTATTAACGTGGGAGCCGGTGTAGCAAGAACCAGAGCAATAAAGAAAAGAACTAAAGGGATGGAAAGTTTATAAATGCTTGTTTTCTTTGGAATTGAACGTGAATAATGACTTTTGTGTATTTGAGTTGTATTCTATTGCAGTTTTTATATGCTATTTAGCAACATTTGTTTCCAAAGCCAGGATTTATTTCATGCATCAATTAAACAGGCGAGACATAACGTTTTAAGAGTCCTGGTCTTGATCAGATACAGCAAAGACCGTTTTCAGTGTTTTCTTTGATGAAAGGGAACTTGAACCACTTGACAATTGTACAATAGACTTGATGAATTCCTTTCAAATCCAGAGTGCAGTCTTGAACGAAAAAAAGTACCAGAAGAGGGGGTTGTTTTCTTTCATATCTCGATTTCAAAAGTGCTTCAAATGAATTTGATTCTCTGTAAATCATTATACCAAGTGGAGCTCCAAAAACATCCTGGTCAACATTATCATTAAAAGGATATGCCTGTTGTTTCATGCTTGGCTTGAATATTTGTTTGTAGTCTCAGTTTAGAGACTGTATTTTCTGTAGGATTTGACATGAGTTTTGTAGGAGAGAGAACACGCGCCCGGGCTTGGTACTTGTGTAATGAAATTAGGAGATTGCTTCTGGTTTGATTTAGTGGACGGTTTTTGTTAGACAATTTCTCGTGGACTAACCGAGTTGTCTCCACCACACTGGCCGATAGTTCCTATAGACTTAGCTTGAATTGATTATTGCAAACTTAAACCTGGACTCGCGCTAGTACAAAATGTACAAGTACGACAGACAGAAAGCACAGAGTAGTGACCGGTATTATAATCATGTCTCATCAAAGCCAATCGATGATATAACCTTAAAAGCTTTAAACTTGAAATCACTCATTCCTTGGCCGGTTCAAAAATGACACCAAAACCTTATGAAATATCAGTAGGAAAAGGCTCAATCACTAGTTCTACAAAAAGTGACTTGCTCGAGCTAGCATCCTTGGCCCTTTAATGCTTAAACTGGTTATAAACTAAATCGCCTAAAACCATATCAATCGGTGATTGTCCATCTGGCAATTGGCGGGAAACAGTTACCACACTCTAATGGTCAACTCTGTGATGGCAACATGTAAAGATTGGTTGCAGAGCGTTCGTACTTACACTTGCCAGCACACGCCCTACGCGGTTTTCCTTTTTGAAGTAATGAATCGGAAATGACTCTGGCGTTTACGCGCACACAGAGCAGTTGCATGTCCAAACGCCGCACAAATCGACAATTTGAGAAATAGAATCTTTTGCGTTACAAACAGAATTCACCACACTTCTCTGTCCGCTGCAATCTTTCACTACCGCCTTTCTCGTCTCACAATCCTGAAAAAGTTCTTGTCAATGACGGTCGCTTGGCAGTCAAGAGGTGATGCCCACGATTAATACCTAGAGTAACCTGCTTGGGTGACTCAAACTCACCAGTTGGCCAATTAGTGTACTCCGAGGCTTTACGCCCAACTTTTTGTGTCCTCAGTGCTAATGCTGGCCATCGCGTTAGTGTTGAGATGCACTACTGCCATAAATGTGGCCGGTTCAGACCAATTCATGGTTGCAACATCAGACCGCCATTGGCTGTTATTTAGACTTTGAGTGCAATTAGTGGTAGGTGTTGGATAAAGTGGTGGTTCTACGAAGGCGCCAAGGAGCCAACAACAATACTCCTGAAATGTTTAGAACATTCCAAAACTCCCTTGATTAGCACTAAACCAGCTGGTTCCAATTGCTTCTAGACGGAATAACTGAAATCGTACAAAGAAACTCCATTTGCAGCTTTACCTTTAACGTTAGGATTAGTGCAATGCCCTGAATTGCTGGATGCATGACCCAAATCGGGTTATCTTGATCTGCCTCCAACTCGTTCATAATTCCAGTTTGCAATTCCAGTCCATGATGAGTCTATAATGAGTTTGTGATGAGTCTGTGACGAGTCTGTGACCTGAGTCTGTCACTTGAGTCTGTCACTTGAGTCTGTGGCTTTATGGCTTGAACTAGTGACATTCAATCTTATGCGATATCTCTGAAAAAGGCTTCAGCCCTCCTTGAAATATCAAGTATAAAGAAGCCCTGGATTCCCTGTTTATTTACTTTTCACAACACTCATATTCTCTACTCTGCAATCTTAAGCTTTGACTTTTCCAAACTTTCCAAACTTTCCAACTTTTCAATTTAAAATGGTCGCCATTAACAAGATTCTTTTTGCCGGTGCTTTTGCTGCCACTGTCTCTGCCCAGCCCGTTCCTGCTTACCAGGCTAACGCTGTTGTCGGTGTCGAAACTGATCTCAATGTCGCTGGCACTGCAAACTTTGACGCCGACAACAGCGCCAAAGCCAGTTCCAATTTGGTTAAGCGCGATGACTCCAACATCCTTTCTCCTCTTGCTGTCCTTCTTGGCCAGGTCGGCCAGCTTGTTACTGAAACAATTCAAAACTTGCTTGGCCTCAACCTCGGCACCGAAGCCGACAGCATCTCCCAGCTCCTGGTCAATATCAACAAGTTTCTCCTCAACTTGGAAACCGCGCTGAACAACTACGTTCCTTCAACTGGCTTGGGCGGCGTTATCCAAACCTTGCTCATTCAGTCCGGTCTCCAATCCCTCATTCTGGGCCTTACTGCCATTGTCGCCAACCTTGCCTCTGCCCTCTTGAACAATGGCCATCCTGACCCCAGCATTGTAGCTCAAATTAAGGAGTTGAATGCAAACATCAACACCATTTCCCAGACCCTCGAGCACAAGGGGCTGCTTGGCCCCGTTGGCCAACTTATCCAAAACCTTCTTTCCGCCTTGAGCAAGATCCTTGGCGGTCCTGGCTTTAACTAAATGCCTTGATTTTTTTTTTTTTTTTTTTCTTCATTGCCAGCTTTGCAAGCCTTAGCTGGTCTCCCTGTTATTTAAAATTCATATTTTTCGACATGATTGTTTGTATTTATAACAATATATTGAGTGCTAATTTTCAGCACATTTTACCCCAAAGCCTCTTGTGTTATTTTTTGTAGAGTTTAATGCCATTTTTTCTGGCTTGAGAATCACTGCAATGCCCAGTGAGAGTCACCAGAGAGTCTTTACAATATCCAGAATCACCAGTGAGAGTCACCACCGAGGATTACTACGATACCCAGAACCACCAGCGAGAATCCTTAGCGAGGATCATCACAATGCCCAGAGAGAATCACCAGCGAGAATCACTAGCGAGATCACCAGCGAGATCACCAGCGAGATCACCAGCGAGATCACCAGCGAGATCACCACGATACCCAGCGAATATGCTTAATATTAAAGTTGTGGCCGACTTTTTTAAGCGAAATGAATGGCTCGAATCATTTGTCAAAACAACTCCCGCAAACTCGCCATCTGCGCACCTTCCAGTATCTCAATGGCGAGCTGCTCCTGAATATCCATGATATCTCGTTTGTTTGGCCCACCAAGAGCGTATGGCATTATGCACGATTAGGCCAAACCCTGCACATGTCCACGATCGTCACCCACCAAAACGAACACAAAAACCCAAATCGGGCATTCTCTGGTGATTTGAATAAATCACGACTTGAACCTAGTCGTGTTCTCGTTACTTGATTCAAGTCGCTGTGTTCATACATCCACTTTGTAATGTTTTTTTTTTCAGGAGAACACAGCATTGTCCTCAAAATCCTCGAATATAAAAGCTGCCTGAAATTCTCTAATTCCTGTTCTTTTTTTTCTCATCATCATCATCATCATCATCATCTATTGATTCATTAATCTCGAGTTTTACTCTAAAAAAACAAAGCCTACAACACCAATTCCAAAACATTTAAAAATGGTCGCAATCAACAAGATCTTCTTTGCCGGCGCCTTTGTTGCCTCTGTCTCTGCCCGTCCCGTCGATCCTTCTCAAGACGCCGTTGCTGCTCTTGACGAAGTTCTCAGCAAGCTCAACGGTGGTCTCGCTGTCCGCGATACTACCACTGGAAACACTGACAATGTTCTTGCCCCCGTTGCCACTCTCCTCCAGCAGGTTGGCCAATTTGTCGATGAGACCCTCCGCAACCTGTTCAACCTCAACCTTTCTACTGAGCCCAACGATGTTGCCCAGCTTTTGGTCAATGTCAACCAGTTTCTGCTCAATTTGGAGGATGCCTTGAACAAGACTGCCCCCGATACCGGCCTGGGCAACACTGTTCAGACTGTTCTCATTCAGTCAGGCCTTCAGTCCTAGGTTCTTGGACTCAGCGCCATTGTCAGCAACTTGACTTCTCGTCTCATTACCGGCAACCCCCCTGACCCCAAGATTGTTGCTCAGATCAAGGCTCTTAATGACAATATTAAGAACATTTCTGACAACCTTGACCATAAGGGATTGCTCGGACCCGTTAACCAGCTCGTCCAAAACCTTCTCTCTTCTTTGAGCAAGCTTTTGGGCGGCCCCGGGTTTCCCAACTAAAACGACTCAGAATGCCTTGATTTCCAATCGGCAACTGTCCGCCCTCCTCTTTTAACTATGCGTGTTTGATGGAAAAATCGCACATGGCTAGTAGTGATAAAAAGTGATTTCCTATATGATTGTTTTGTATTCTTTAAAAAATATATTCTTAACCTTGTGCTTAAATTTTCATGAATGACTGATTTCAACACACATTTTGTAATGAAGATATACAGGATTTAAATGTGCAGGAATTCCAATATTTGCGACATTTAGTCGCGATGCCCTCACCGAGTTGAGTTGCTCTTGATGTGACGGCTTTTTAGATATTTTCGTGAAAAATTGGTTATTAATTACTGTGAAACTCGTTAGCCAGTTACTGGGGATTTTTCAAAATGGAATCAGTGGATAAAAGCTGCGAATATTTCACAAGCATGTTGAAACCAGTTTCTAAATAATAACAAGACTCACTCCACTGTGACTTTCACTATTGAAAATTTGTACATAGTATGAGTCTATCAACATTTTTATTTAAACATTACTAAAAGTTAATGAATTTTCGTCCAGTTTAAAAGTAGACTCTGAGTACATTAATTCTAAAGACTAATGTCCTGCTTTCAAGAATTGGCTTACAGTTGGTATTATCAAAACCTGGTATACCAATTCATGGCAAATCCTGAAATCGCCCACAAAACATTAAAGTTACAATTGGCACTTGCCAAACCTCCAATTTTTTATCATCAATATCATCCGCCATAGATGATTTGCTAATACCGACGCGGTAACCAAAGGAACTCATAAGATGAGCACAAGACTTTCAGCAGATACTCTGTAAATTAAACATGATTGATTATATTACTCTAACTGCACTATTGAGGTGGCTTTTTGTATACAATTGTTGTCTGGTACATCAGTAGCTTAAAACATACAGTGAGTGTGGCATTTTTCTGTTGGTTTTGGTTTTTTCTCAACTATTAATAAAGAACATCATCTGCTACACACATTCTTAGTTCATTAAAGAGTAGCGGTGTTCATCCTTGCAGAAATTGAATTAATATATCGATAGGGGCATTTTTGCTCTATATTGAAATACCTAAAGTCATACACGATCATCAAATTTCAAACACTCGGCTCTTCCCACCGGTATCTCTCTCAATGTTTTTTGCATTCATGATAGCGGTAATCAGCTTTAAGCAGGTTGCCCAGATCCCCCTCCGAACTGTGGAATAATAAAAATCAATAGCCAGCTAATTGTGTGCACAAATCTCTGCACAATTCCAACAAAATGGCCAAAATTAAACAATAACTTGCTCCTAATTACCTGATGCGTCTTTTTGT
>JAKVQY010000528.1:0-12051 GCA_030463045.1 Geotrichum macrosporum
AGATTGATGCGTATCATGCAATTTATTTTTTTTCATTATTTATTTCCCGGCTTCGATCTATAAACTGTGTAATTTGCCATGTATTAAATTCGAGAAAGTATTTTTTACAATCAATTCAAACTTTTCGTTGAAAAAAATTACAATAGTAAAAAATACCGGAAAACAGCCAAAAGATAGTTGGACACAAAGAGAAAAAAAAATATATATATAATAATTCTTTCTCAAATTTAATATATAGCAATTATAGTCTGAAAATATATATAAAAATAAAATATAAAAATAAAATAAAATCAAGCTGCTGAGCAATTTAAGACAGCGAGCATATTTTTGACCAATGAAAAATTACGAGCGCAAATTCATGGATTTAACCTTATATTTGCTCACTAAAGTAGCCCTAGCCCTGATATTAAGCTGTCTCGATCAGCGACTCCGCGAAAATTTCAATATCGAGCAAATTCAGTTTCATTTTAGAAAAAAACAATGGAAATTTTTCAAATTAAATTTATATCGAAAAGAGTTTTTTATTTTTGTGTGATTTTGTAATTTTATGATTTGCCAAAATTTGAAATCAATTTATTCTATTCGTCAAAAATACATACATATTAAAAATTAAAAAAGTCGGGTTTCGTTAAATTACGCTCGCCTAGAGCATATTCCAATTATGAAATTAATATTAATATTTGTATATATAAATGCTCAAATCGTTTATTTTTCAAGCTTGGAATGTGTTTTTATTTTATTCTGCTCAAAGTTCATGTGCTCACTAAACTGCATCAATATACACAATATATATTTATTCAGTAATAGAAATTTGCCGATTTTTATTACACCAAACCGCTTGAGATCATGGACGTATGGAATCTTCAAACCGTACTAAATTTTCTAAAATAAAGAATTAGTGTGCACTTGCTCACTTATCTCGCGCACTTTTAGAAATCTTTTCACAGTTTATCGAAAAAAAAAAAAAAATCAATATTTTTGCACTTTGCTGCTAAGCACAGAAAAAAAAAACTATGGAAGGATTACTTAGGATAATAGCCTGTTTATGTTCATCAATGGATTAGGTTCTGTTATCGATGAAGATGACGAAGATGATGAAGAGGATGAAGAGGATGAAGATGATGAAGATGACAATGAAGATGGGGGCAACGATAATGTTTCTCTAAGACTGGACAATACTACCGACTTTTTCTGAAAAGATGGAATTCTTCTGGGAGCTGATCCTGGTGGAGGAAGCAAAACTTGACCTCTGAGATTATTGCTTGACATTGCGGGAGTTTTTACAATGTTGAGTTTTTCATGCCCGTCCCATGTCCAGACTTTAGTCCTGTAACTAGGTACGGCCTCGTTTTGGTTAATTGGCAAAAATGCTGGAGAGGGAGTGGAAGCAGCGCCGGCTGCTGCCATGGATAAAAGAGAGTGGGTTGCCTGCAATGCTTGGGCTTCATCGCTGCTGCTAGAGGATGAGGAGTAGGAGGAGGAGGAGGAATCCTCAACTGCTTCTGTGCATGCTATTGACGATGCGAAAGATGAATTCGACGACGAGGAAAATGTTCGTCGATCAGATACGAACTGACCGTCTACAAGAACAGGGGAGCTTGGAATCGACGGTTTTGATGTGTAACAGTTGCTACTGTTAGACGAAAAGTGTTGATAATGATGATGCAGATGGTGGAAAGGAGAAGATGTTAGTGCTGAAGTAGGCCGAGGGGAGTTGGGAATTAAATGAGTACTTGGAGATGGCACCGCTCCACGCAACTGTGTCTCATCATCAGATGAAAAAGTGATATCAGACGGAGACGACGTAAGAAGAGCAGCAGCTGGCTCAGTTCGGGCTTCTCCAAAGTGGTGATGTTGATATGCTGACCATGAGGGTTGTTGCCCTCTTGGAGATGCATAATAAGTTGATGGCGAAGAAGACGCAGACGATAAGGGGGCCATTAAGGGAGTGCTTGCATGATATGGATACGAGTCGGCGGCAGGAGCAGGTTGATACAAATTGGGAGGTGCCATGGCGTTGACAAGCGAAGGCGCCACAGCCGATGCGGCAGTAACTAATTGCCAATTTGAAATGCGCTTTGCGCTGGGTGTGTCAGTAGAAAAGGATGCCTCAGCTGGTCGGAGCCGCTTTACGGACAAGGGTGAAGACGGCAGCTGCCGAATTGTCCGCTGAGAGTTGACACTGGAAGGGGCCGGTGTCACTGCAGGCGCGGGTGTTGCAGATTCTGCAGCAGCAACAGCAGCTGCTGCTGCTGCTGCTGCTGGACTAGAGGTCATCTGTAATGTCGAAACTACTGGTCTCTTGCGCCGTCGCCTGGTGGACGTCGTGGATTGGTGCAACTGGAGCTGCCCAAACCCCTGTTCAGATGGCTGCAGACACGTTTGTGGAAATTCTTCTCCAAAAATGGGGATGAGTGCATACCTTATATGGTAACAGGTACGAGCGGCCAAAGCTTTGGCAATGTGAAAGGGTATCCAAGTTCCTTGGATTTTCAAAAAACCTCCACGGACCCTGCGGATCAAGGGCTCGAGATCTGGCGAGTTGTCAACAAGTTTGACAATGTCTGCTTTGTTATTTCCAAGCGCTTTCCATATTCCTGTCAGATGAACATAGCCCGTGAAGTAATCCCACATGATCCAGTGGTCATTGATCATGTACTCGTAAACTGTCAGAAAGTTACGGTCGTCCACAGAAGTGGCGTACTTCTTCATGACTATAGGCTGGTTTTCATTCAAGGAGGAGGCATTTGGCTGACCGGGAAGTAAAGCTTTTTGCTCATGTGGTATGGAAATGGAGTCGGAAATCGCATGAACTGGATATTTGATCTCAAACGCCAAGTCTGGCGCGTGGAGGTCGCGCTTGCCCGTCCGAGGAGATGGCATGTCGTTTTTTAAGGGATGAGAGGGGTGTTAATGGTAAATGGGGTTATTACAAGTTGAGATAATGGCAAGAGGAAACGTCAAAAACGGCGGTGCAAAACTTGAAGGCCTGCTGAAATCGAGAGGGGCTGCGTGAATAACCTCAAGCCCAATATTTCGTGTGCAATGCCAGTCTACGAAGGTCTGCAAATAACGATACAAGTCAAGAAGAAGAAGAAGAGAAGGAGGAATAAGAAGAAGAATAAGAAGGAGAATAAGAAGGAGAATAAGAAGGATAATAAGAGGGATAATAAGAGGGAGAAAAAGAAGAGAAGAAGATTGAAGAGAAATATTGCGAGTATACGGCACTAGAAAAGGGAACTGAACAGCTGGTTTTCGATTATTATTATTATTATTATTATTACCATTATTTTTATTCTTACATCTGAAGAAAAATAAAAGAAAAAGAAGCAGTAGCGTTTGTGCTGCAAATCTGAGCTATCTTGGCCCGTCCATCTACAGCCCAAGCAGCTGAGGAGGGATCCATCATCATCACTTATTATTGCTATTATTATTATGGCATGTCGCCGGAGTCTGCAAGTGCAAGTGCGCCGACGCCGCCGAGGAATTGGAACAAAAGGGAATCTTTGGTTAGTTCTGGTAACGCAGTTCCTAAACTGGGAAATGCGTAGGCAAGAAAGAAAACCCAGAAACCAGGTTAAATTTAAGAGATTAGGGCCCTGCAAAGCGAAATGGCTCCGGTTGAATCCCTGGAGAATTACCAAACCGCTCGCCCGAGTCCGCCTGCGCGTAATAAAGTACTAGTTTGAGTGAAATGGCAATGATGGCGATGGCCGGAAGAATCACTCAAGACACACATCATGATGTTCATTTTAGTTTCAGGTAGCCTTGATGGAGTAAAACTTTTTTATTTTATTATATTACTTTTACTCATACATTATATTTTTGTGCACTGTCATTTGGTCTCGCTAAACTTTTGACACCGCCAATAAAGTCTTTTTTGACAGCGATTTTCCTCGAACCCGATGAGACCTAATCATCTTTTTTGAAGTTTATTTATTTGTATTTTTTATTATTATTATTTTTGCTTTTTTCGTCTGTTTTCTCCTCCTCTCTCTCTCCCCCGAGCATGATGATTCTCCAGTCTCGATTGCCTATCTTGACGTGTGCAAAGTCCGACTGCAGAATCACTCAGCTCAAAAGAGCCTTCTTCTATCTCGTATCTCCTCCTTTTCTCTGCTTAGGAGTCCTACCGACTTTGGTCAAAAAGTCGCATTTTTTTCTCTTGTTTAAATGCCCCCTGAAACTTTTATAATTATTACCGGGTAGGCTGTTTCTATGCCCGAGTAATAACGTTATTAGGTTTCTCAGGACTAGTTGGAATTTTATCTCTAGAATTCAAACTGTCAGATGTTCAAAAATTCCTAATTTTCTATTATAATTAATTAATTATTTTTTATTGGGACTTTTTTCTTGTCTGAAAAATGTTTCCACAAAAATCCTCTGAAGCATAACTGGATATTACACAAGGTCCAATAACCACTTGGAGCTTGACTGTAGCAAGCGCCCCTGGTGTGTGCTCTCAAAAACCTCCAGAAAAGTCTGAAGACCGCCCGCGTTTGACCACTCCCTCGGAGCTCGTTGTTGCTTGCGCATTGTTGTTTGCGCAAACCATTCATCTCTCCCAATACAGACCATGAGATACCAAATTCATACATGTTATTTCCGTCTGCAGCAATAGCTTGTCTTTTTTTGTTTTTTTGTTTTCTTTTGTATCCTAAAATCTGGGCTCATCTATTAATTCTAATCAGCCCGCCCTGTCAAAGCAGCAATATTCATGTTGGGATGCAGAAATACAAGATGGCTGGATGAGTTTATGCCATTTCCTCTCGTCATGTATAATGCAAACCCTTTTTTTTTTTCTTCTCCAGACATCGCAAACCTAAAACCCACATTGCTCTACGATTCCGATCTTCTCACGTCTTGTGTCCATGTTATGTACGTTTATATGCAGATTTACAGCTATCCTGTTTGATCATGTACTGGAAATATCCTCGGTTTTGCGGCTAAGTGGAAAATAACGCTCTTCTTTTGCAAACAAATTTTTGAAGAGTTTAAACGTATTTTTTTTTTTTCACAGAAACTTGCGCAATTTCCCCTCTTAGAAGAATCAGGTTGTGATTTTCTGATGATTCTTCAGGGAACTCATGTACATGAAACAAATTGAGCGCCTATAGAACCGCTCTAACTCTTCGTTTCGAGTAGTTCTTGTTAAATTTTTTCTTCCTTTCTAGTTTTCTTTTTTTTTCTTGTTTGAGAATAAAGAAAAATTCAAACAGTGCATACTGACGTTTGTGACGCACCCTGACTTTCCATCTTTAGGCTCAAAAAAATGAAGAAAAACTTAGACTCAAAAGCCTAAACTAACTGCTTAACTCTCTTTCGCCAAGTCCAAACTCCAAACTCGTACTTTTGTTACTTACAGACCATTTTTTGCTATATATTAAATTTTAGAAATCATTTACTATTATTTTCTCTTTCTCCTTACGAGAAACCTTGAAAAGCCATGCAGCAATCCTTAAGTTCTGACTGAGTTTTATCGCAACTCGTAGTCTCACACCCGTTGTGCGCCCTGTATTGCCTCACCTTGCAAGAATTTACAAACGTAAATAAGAGACACGAAAAACGCTTTCATCGTGGCTCCATCATAATCTTTTTACTGTTATTCAAAATTGTAGAATATACAATTTGACTGCATCTTACGTGGCTGCCACTCTGCGTTAGAAATTGAGGTTAAGCAAAAAGTTCAACTCTATTCATCTCAAAAGATTTTTTTTCAATTTTTTTCCTATATTCTCACAAGCTATATTATTGACCTTTTCCTCTTCTATTGATCCAAGGTGCTTGTGCCCTTCTCACGATATGTGCTGACAGCAGGAATGTTTGCAGGCACTCTCGTCTCAGCAGTGCTGTAGGGCCGTGGTTCAAGCTGAATCAAGGTATGCAAAGGAACCTCCATCCATGGAGAACGATCTTGCGGAACATTCATAAAGTAGGCATAAATGCATCTCAAAACCGCCTGATGAGTAACAATCATAATATTCTCCTGTCGCTCCAGCTCCATAATAATTGGCTCCAAACGTGCCACGACGTCGCGATATGACTCGCCTCCACGATAGCGGTATTCATACTTGTCTTTGTCGCGGGCTTCAAAGTCTTCTGGGAAATCTCTCTCAATCTCCTCATAGGTCATGCCATCACAAACACCTGCATCGAGCTCGTCTAATGCCTTCCAATGGAGCTTTGGGTAAGGCAAGTACTGCGCTGTCTGCTGGGTACGCTTCAATGTACTAGTCCACACCGTCAGTGGGCGATCTCCAACAGCGTCCCGGACTAATTGAGGCAACTTTTGCGCATAAAGCTGGCCTCGCGATGATAAGCTGGAATCTCCTCCCAGCTTACCCGTTAAATTGTATTCAGACTCACCATGGCGTGACAGCCAAATGCACCGCCGTTTAATGTGCAAATTCATTACATAGTAAACAATTCGGGACTGCAGATAAGACTGAATCCGGTTAATAATAACTTGCGTTGACACGTTAATTACTTTCACATAAGTCAATGATTGATCATCAAGAGTCTCGTAAGCCTCTTCGTATTTTTTGATTCGAGCCATAAAGTCCTTAGCCGCCTCCTCTGGGTCTTGTCCAACATAATCTGGCGACGAAGTCTTGACGTCCATAATGTTGTTCATGATCAGGTCTTGATCATCGCACCACGACTCAACAAAAAAAGGCTCTATATTCTGTTCTGCCAGTAATTTACGAATCCACTCCCGTCGAGCTTTGGTTGAGTTTGTAGCGTCCAAAATACTAACAATACCCTGTTCTTCTTCAAACCACTCCATCATATCCTTAATGGCCAACTTGGCAGCCTGCAATCTTAGTCTTTCACCCTCAACGTTATGGATATCGAAAAACTCAGCACTCGGATGTGCCTCCTCCAATCGGCGGTATGATCCAACATTGAAAGACTTGGCTTTTATGGAAAGCCACGAAAGGTATCGAACAATCTTTTGCGCAATCAAGGACTTACCCCGAGCAGGCAATCCAACCCTGTATTGTTAGACAATGGGATTTTTCAGAAAGTGTTCCACAAACTACTCACATTACCACGCAAATGCGCTGATGCTCGCTCTATTTAGGAGTTGTTAGTTTGATTACTTGCAGGTATCAAAAGGCAAAACTTACATTGGTAATTGTATACCCACCCATAACAAAGTATCACAATGAAAATATAGGAACCGAGTAACAGATGTGATATCAAACTGAAGCGAGACTTTCTTCAAGATTTCTTTAGGAGACAGTTCAATTGGTCAAGAAGGAGCAAATTTCAAAGTGTATGTATGACTGAATGTGGAAAAACAAAAAGTGCAGCAAGCGCTTTTACCCCAGGACTTTGATTTACACGCGGTCTAAATTTTACACATTTGTAAATCTGTCATGCGATATTGAGTTAGAAAAGCTAAAATCCTAATTTTTTGATTCCAAGTTTTTCGCTGTCTTCTTCGGCATAATGTGACCATCAGACTACTGAATTGATTGTGTGGATAAACCCATGATGCTATCAGGCATGAGTTCCGGAATTGAGCGCTGGGAGGTTAGGCATAGTCCATCTATGAACTCAAGTTTAGGTTATACTAAAGAACTTGAAATAAAATCCTTCTGTAGCATCTGTAAGCAAAGGTAAAGATAGAGCAATTGTAAACAAGCTTTCGTGTTTTCAAGTACATCAGATGCTTCTGTCCCTTGAAGTTCAACTCTTTAATCATAATACTACTTATGTTCAGTTCCTGACCTGGTGAACTTAGGACAATTTACCTAGGTATAACATGTTCAACATAACCAGAGGTCAATAAATTGCTACTTGTGAAAAAGGTGAACGTAGTATTATATAGTATAAGAGTCATGCGGGAAACTCTCCTAGGACATCTTGTAATTTACTGTCTGTTCTTGACTTTTTATCAGCACTCAAGCTGAGACGTTACAAAAGTATTTTTTAGTTTAAATGAAGCACAGCTTATTGCACTTGAATTCTCAAAGACCTCAATTCTTACCATATAACTATTAGAGTAATGCGACAATCTGAAGTTTCTCCTGAGGCATGTATCTTTATTCCTTGATCCTTTATTAGCGTAATGAAGCCTGAGTTGACAGAAATTAAGTTAGCTAGGCAAAATTTCTGTTCTTCGAACCTCAGTTCAAATATTGGAATGGAAAAATAAAACATTATGAACTAGGTATAATAGAACTGATTGTTCAAAGAAGACAAAGCGTTAGAAAGTTTGCAAATTCTACCTCCTTGTCATGAAAGACGAAAATGCCAGGTGTGTTGCTAGCCCACCCCAAATTATACTAGGGAACCCAAAATTCATCAAGATCAGTTCATGAGTGCCTTACACTCCAATGTTAGGTAACATTTAACGGCCAGGAGTCTCCTCTTTTCTAAACTGAAGTTCTCAAAGTCAAAAGGAAATCAAGAATTTGACATTGGGAGTAGAACCTAGTTTCCTTTGTAGGATCACAGCACTCAACAAGATTCCAGACATTTTTTTTATTTAAAGCAAGCTTTTTTCGTTTTCTTTAATTCGACAAAATCGAGTTTAGATATACGTTCTAAAGATATTTTAACATGGCGCAAACTACCTCGCGAACTACTGCGACAAAGTCATCCACTATCAAGAGGGCTTCCAAACATGATTCAAAAGACACAGCGAAAGCTCCTATTGCAGTGGAGGCAATAGAATCTTTGTTGTGCCACTGGGATCTTCTTCCTGAGTGGCAGCGGGATAACAGCTATATTCATCATGGCTATGTTCGCGAAACAAACTCACTCACTAAATGTATTCACTCACTAACGTATCTCCATAACGAAACAGTAAATATTTATACTCATCTTTTGCCTTCGGCTACTGTCCTCTCGACTCTTTTGGTGTCTGTTTTTGCAATCCTAAGCGCGACCGAGCTGACTGACCTTTCCGCAAAGTATCCGATTTTACCTGACCTCTCCCAGTATATCAGCACTTACCCAACTTCTGGCTGGTCCGACGTCATTGCTGCTGGTATTTTTTTGTCAGGGGTGACGATATGCCTAGGCTTATCCGCATCTTTTCACACATTGAAGTCTCATTCCCATGAAATTGCTACCTTTGGCAATAAACTAGACTACCTGGGTATTGTTGTGTTAATTGTAGCTTCTATGGTTACACTCGTCCACTACTCATTTTTGGATCAAAGTATGCTTTTCCGGGCTGGCTTCTGGGGGCTTACAGCCTTGTTAGGCACACTATGTGGCGTGGTCTCGTTAAGCTCGACATTCAGAACTCCGGAATGGCGCACTGTGCGTGCATCCATGTTTGTGGCATTTGGTCTCTCAGGTGCGCTGCCTGTATTAGCGTCTCTATATACTTTTGGCAAAGATCTTACTTGGATGCGAATGTCTCTAGGATGGCTGTTACTTGAAGCTGGTCTTTACATATTTGGTGCTGCCCTTTACGCCGCGCGCATTCCAGAGTGCTTCCATCCAGGAAAGTATGATTTCATTGGGCATTCGCATCAAATATTTCATGTTTTGGTTGTTTTCGCAGCTATTTGCCACGGGCTATGTCTTTACCATTCATACGAATATGCGCATGCTGTGGGGCACGCTGTTTAACTTGAACTAACGTTAACTGAGTTCTTTTATTTCAAGGAATTTAAAAGATATTTGACAGTCAATTGTGAAATCTGATCTATTTTGAAATTTAAACTCCTTGAAATATTTCTTGAATTTTTTCATTAGCTCATTTTCTTAACTGAAGAAATGCGTGTTTACATTTCTCGGATAATGCGCCGACTCAATTTTATTTAACGCTGATGAGTGAAAAGCGATGGAGGCATAGAATAATGCTTGTATAATATTTTCTTACAGTTAATCTATTTATAAACATCTTTTAAGGCGCCCTGCTACATTGAAAGAAGATTTAAAAAGATACCGTGTTGAAATTCAGCAAGTTTGTGGAGTAGAGGAGCGTAAAGAGAGACTCTGGTAAGAGCTATACTCGTGACATGGAATTTAAAACTGCGGAGAACAAGAAACCATAGAACGAGACACTGAATGGACTAGGTTATCATAAGGGAAAAGAGATTTTAAAACATCATCTTCGCTTTCCTGATAGGTTACTAATGTGCCATCAGCAATATTACTATGCGAGAATGTGTGTTGTGGTGTAGGTGCTGCAACCACATTCACGGGTACTGTGAGCGCGATCATATTCTTGTTGGATAGATACACATGTATTATTAGACTGTAATACTGTGAAATAAAACAAGCGTCAAAAGTTGGAACCACTCGTTTGTCGACTGGCAAGGTCAAAGAAATATTGAATGTATTTGAGTAAATACCCGTCGCCGGATTGGGAGTCAAGGCAAACGAGGCAGCTTCAGGTGTCATTCTTAGCACATCAATTTTTTGAGAAACTGTGCTAACACCAGGTTGATCTTCTGGAAGCGTTGAAGATTCTAGCGAAAGCAATTCAGTAGAATAAGATGTATGTGCTTTGAGTTTGACAGAAACAAGAACAATCTCAGGAAGAGGTGACTGAGTTAAATAGGTTGACGAGGGAAATACCAGAACCTGCAAGGGAACAGAAACAGGTTCAGACGATTGAATAGGAAGATCTGGAATTTTTTGCATTTTCAGTTCAATCGTACCAGGGGAAGTAATTTTCAATAGCCCTTTTTTAAGTTCTTGTCGCATAAGATGTGACTCCTGTCTTGTACGGAGTAAGGCTGTAGAGGGCAAAGAGTATGAAGGGGTAATGTGAATAAAGGTGTAAGTGTTTGCAAGATGGCCCGGAGTTCCGTTATTTTGAACTCTGCTAATTGTACCTTTCAAGCGGTAATAGACTCGAGCAACGTTCCCCGGCGTGTTATTTTCAGTCGTGGGAGACTCTGTAGGCGACCCCAAACTTGGTGGCAGTCGTTGGTATTCAAGGTTATCACTTGTTGTGGATGTGGGGTCCATCATTGGAATCTGGATAGAGAACGAAAACGAGTACTCGAACCCAGGATAGACCTTTGTGCCAGTAGAAGGGGCACTTCGTGGAATCTTACAGTGTGCAAGATTCATGTAACGCGACTTGATTAAGTCCGTAGACCAACCGGATTTCGTAGAAACCTCGTGGCCTTCAAGCTTTACAACTACTGAAGATAACGGCATTTCCTTTCGGGGCGTAAAGACAACATTTCCGTGGACAAAGTCATCGAGTTCATAAGTTTGCTTTTGATTCGTAACACATATCTTTGCCACTGAAGAAGCCAATGATATATCACTAATTGGTTTTGCAGTGTATTCGTCGGCATATGACGGAAGTTTATGATGTGAATCAGAATAGCTGGGGATGTTAGCCATAATTTGATATCAATAAATAAAATAAAATAAAATAAGAAATATTTCAGGTTCTAGTGGTAATGGGTATTTTTTTGGCCGCCTTGAGGAATCAGACTAAATATATTTAAAAGTATAGTCAAAAGTTTGTACTTGGAGTCTTGGGATATTGCTTGCAAAGTGAAATTGTTTGAGAGATGGAAGAGCACGCGGCTGGAATTCAATTATTTTGCGCAGTTTGGGAAATTGAAGTCGTACTGCTTATGGTGACAACAAGAAAAGAGCAGACGTATTAATTGTGAAATCAGAGAGTTCTAATGGGTTGAGATTGAGGGTGGTGCTTCTTTTATAGCTACGAGAAAAGATGCAACGTTTAAATGCCTATGGAGGGTTATACAACCTAGTTATCGGAAAGGAAAATAAAATGAATTTTTTATCAATTCCAATTGGCTTCAGTCACATCGAGGCCAAGTATAATTTAACGTTCGCAACTTGTACATACATACATACATATATTTTTAGAGTCTCAACTTATAGAAATAAACAAAATATAGATAAAATTTTGATAACAAATTTAACATAACATAACATAACATATATTTTTAGAGTCTCAACTTATAGAAATAAACAAAATATAGATAAAATAAAATAATAAGAAATTAAAATAAAATAAAAATAAAGTGTTTAAAACACAGGTTGGACTGCTACCTTTTCCCTACATTGTAGCTTTTTACTACCAAGTCA
>JAKVQY010000052.1:0-33377 GCA_030463045.1 Geotrichum macrosporum
AGTTAGTGTTTACATGCCAACAAGGGAAAGGTCTAGATTCCCAGGATAAGAATAACGGGATGCAGGCGATCCCATGTTCGACCCTAAATCAGGAAAAGGACTAGTATAGGTGGCATCATTTAATGTTAATTCAGGAAAAAATAAGTTGGCATTAAATATGTTTGAGCTTTCTGCTTGTTGCATTAAGTCCCCTTCGTACATTTCCTTGCTGAACGAGTCCAGAGGTAGAAAAGCACTCTCACTAACACACGATACCGGTAGGTCGGGCTGCAGGTCTGCCCATTTGTTTATGACTCCTTGCTGATCCTGCTCCCGAGATTGAATTGTAGTATCAGTACTGTTACGTGTTGCTGTAGATGCTACTGTCGGCGGAGATTTTGATGGCTGCTTTTTTGATTTAGCATAGCTTGACTTGATTAACTCATGATCAATGACTGTGTTTTCATCCAATTTTGCAATTTTCGATATTAAAGCCTTCATGTCAATGTTGCAGAGCTTCTTTTTCACTTGTTTGTCTGGAGAATGTCGCGCATCCCAGTACATGCGAGGAGTGATGCCCGTAAACCGACGAAAAATGCGGTGAAAATGCCATTGAGTAAGTCCAGCATTATCAGCCAGTACTTTTAAGTGCGGGGGAGCCTTTGGTGACTGGTCTAATAGCTTGCAAGTCTGTCGAATAATGTAATGATGTGATTCGTGCAAAGGAAGCATTGGCTTACACCTTTTACAAGGTCGAAATCCTGCTTGTTCTGCTTCGGATATTGTATCATAAAAGACTACGTTTTTTCGTCGGGCTAGTCGGGCGGCACAAGTTGGTCGACAAAAGATGCCAGTTGATTTCACGCAATATAAAAAGCTTTTTGCCGCTCGTTGGTCGCGGGATATAAGAGCCTGCCATTTCGATTCAAAGTCCGGGTATAATTCCGGACAAGGCGTGAATAAGTTCGAAGTTGAAGGCTTTGAAATTGCTGTTGGCGTTGTTGTGGTTGAAGAAACTGGGGAAGAAAACGACATTCTGAAAAACTGTGGGATGTTCCTTAATTTAAAGTGCGTTAATAAACGTGCGTTATTGTGACCGTTAGGCGTTGAAAGTCAATGAAATTCTACTGGCGAGGAATTTGCCAATTAGCAGTAAAGAAAAAAAAAAAACTGGCTGGTAGCTATTTAGCAAGTCTGTGCAGAAAAGAGGTCGTTCATGTCTGATTATTCAAACAGGGCCCCCAGAGCCCTTTATACAAAATATTGCTTTCAATTCTTATTTTCGCTCTTCGGGATGCAAAAAGGTGTAAACCCAGGATACAAATGCCAAATCAAGTAGGTGTGACTCAAAAGTAGGTCACGTGATAACTATAAACAACCCCTGCTCCAACTTGTGGCTTTATGTCCGAAACAGGCGTTCCCTCCGCAGTTAAAGCTAGATTAATTTCCGAAGAGCGTCGGATGGGCGGTGGGCACAAAAACGAGATAAGCGACCATATGGAGATTAAGGACTCCATAGCTAGGAAGTTGGTGATAATAATAGTTCAAAGGAAGAGAACAGGGACTCATCAGCGAAGAGAAAAACACATATCATCTTCAGGTTTATTGAGCTCTGCTCCGCCAGGAAAACTCATTGAAAAGTTTACTTGGACATTAGATACTGAACCCCCACTGCTCTGCTTCTTATGTGCATGTCTTTCAAACCAATTAAATGCTGCGTAAGGTTCCTCCAGCCAAGCAGATAACTGATACGGAAAAGACGCTCCTGATGAAATGCCAGCTAGTATAGCAATTAAAAATCCAATTAGCACACATATAGACGCTGTTATACGTTCCATCCCATCACTTGCACTTCACCAAATTGTGTGAGATACCTAGTTAACTGTTTTAAAGTAGTTCTATTGTCACCAGTCACTCTTTTCGTCATTTCCCTTGTTCGATCTCGCTCCGCTCAAACTGAAATTTCCAGTTACTCAGTACCCTTTGCCATATGCCCCCCCTCACCTCAAAGCACTATAAACTTTGTCACTCGTTGGAAAAAGCTAAATTTGCCTAAGAGCACTCTTTTGTTACTCAATGGTACAACTGCACACGAGTTTGAACTAACCTTAAAGACCTATTATGTGGGTGACAGTGGCATGTTTGTTTGGCACAAGGTTGCAGTCTAGACCATTCCAGTTCAAAAGCTCAAAAGCTCAAGGAGTCGTTGTGCTTCAACTACTGACATCAAACTGAAACTTTAACTAGGATGGCGGCGGCTTCATGAAGACGACGGGTGTGGTAGATCAGCACTCAATCATATCACTAGTTTTTTTCAAGAGTCATTGCTACCACAATCAGTAATATCGCGATTTCAACTTCACTGCATACAAAGTACGGTTGAACCCGATTCCCTGCCGAGGCGACTCAATCTGTTTTCACCTCGTAAGATTCGACAGCTGCTCAGAAATTAAACTTCAGCATCACCCAATAGTGGCATACTAAACCGAAATTCGTTTGGGCTGTGGCAGAGTGGGGGTTGTACCTAGGTACTTTAATACTTTGGCTTCGAGACATTAGATAGACTTGGTATACCTGGTATACCCACCGGCCAGAGAACTTTGAACTCTAGTGGTCTCTCAAATCATTGCTATTTCACTTTTCCCCTAACGTAAATGAAATTCTCCTAGTGATACTTAAACTCAGGCTTGGTGTTTCAGCTCTCGGAGGGGTGATTTCCACAGGACAGGAGAAAACAATTGCGGACGATGCATTTGAGCGGGATGGGTTTTCCAATCCTGCGAATAATGGCACCCAACCCTGGTTGGTGGTTTTTTTTCACATTGACATGCTGAGTCCGCTGATAAACAAACTTCCAGGGGTATCACGGGCATTATAACATTTCGGCCTTAAGGCACAATTGTTTATGGTTTTTTCAACTATATTTGTGGTTGAAAAATTGTACTTGCAAGGTGTAATAGATTTCATGTGTATTTGTAAATCATGCCGGGCAAAGAATTTTATCGTGATTACTGCTTTGCATTCCAATTAACGTCGAAATTTTAGTTGATCGCGACATTTTTTTCCTGGTGCTCAGAGTTTTAAACTCTTTGAAAGGCTCAGGTCTGAGTAGAGGGACGTAGCATGGAATTTGAAACCCTGAAATATATTCATTTCAAGTCATGAACCATATTAAAGCATGGTAACACAGGGTAGGGTAAAACTAAGGGATTCTCCCAGTAGTCAGAGTATAAACATTGACAAAGTGTGGATCCAATTATATGTAGCTTCAGCTGCCATGGAAGCTTTACAATCACCGATTAACAGGCAGTCATCCATAGACACGGCCTCATCTCCTCTTTTAAATCATCAAAGGACTTTTGCATCTCTTCGAAAAACTTCTTTTCATGTCTCTGACACAACTCAAATCTTCAAACCTTTGCAAACTCCAAATGTCATTAATGAGAGCGCCACTGCAAGTGAAACGACTTCCCTTTTACATCATGGTGAACCCAATTCTCCGTCATGGACACTATTCCATCAATTGACTCTTTCATTTTCCTCTTTTTTGCTTTCGAATGAGCTTAAGCAGGTATTAAAGTGCTCTTTGGCATATTTCATTGCATCAATGCTCGTATACTCCCCACTGCGAGAATTATACGGCATTTCTGAAAATAAACACATGGCTGCTACCGTTGCAGTATATTTTCATCCCGCAAGAACTGCTGGAAGCATGATTGAGTCGATTCTGTTTGTTTTCATTTCGTTATTTTATAGTGGATCCATGGCAATTATGAGCATGTTTGTCTCCAAAGCCTTTTCAATGTGGGACCTGAGAATAGTGGGATATGCTGTTGATTTATTTATTTTTTGTGCGTTTGGTCTTGGTACTATTGCTTTTGTGAAACAGCGAGTCAACAAGCCCTCGTTCAACACTGCTTGTACAGTAGCGGCCATCTTTTTAATTACGACCCTGGTTAAAGAGGGTGGAGTTCAGGCAGGGATTATTCAATTTAGTCGACTTGTTCTAACCTTTAAATTGGTTTGCTCAGGCGTCTTTATTTCGGCATGCGTATGCTTATTTCTTTGGCCTCAAAGCGCTGTTTCCCAAGTCAAAAAGAGTCTAAATAAAGCAATGGATCTCAACTCTGAAATTTTAGTACTACTGACAGAAAAATTTATTGAAATGGAAAGCGTTCATAGTACTCAATATGTCAAGCTTAAAAGCGAGGCAAACTCTTGTTACAAAAACTTGCACAAACAATTGAATGACGCAAGATTTGAATTGTACGTCAGAGGAAGGGAAACTGAGCTTGAAATTTTAAAAGAATTGACAAATTCAAGTTACAAACTTTCCCTGCATCTCAATGGCCTTGGATCCAGCGCGTTCACCCAATGGAGCCTAATTCAAAGCGACATGAAGGAACCATTTCAGCCTACTAGCAGCTCGATTAGAAGTTTTGGTTCATACGGAAGCATGGATGAAGCAGGTGGTTCCGGCTCTTCCATAGCCCTATTTCGCGAGTTTATAGAAAGTCTCGGTCCTTGCATGAAGGAATACTGCACGACCATAAACACGATATTAGATGGTATTCCGTTTGAAAACGCGCCTTCTTATGCTGTATCCCTTAAGCCTCACTTTCTGCCCTCTACAATTCGCGCATCTGAGGAGTACTCCGAGGCTCGTGAAAAGGCGTTATCAGACTTGTATCGAAAGGAACCGTTTAAATCTGATCGCGACTTTCAGTATGCTGCTGACGAGGAAGGCGCAGCAGCTAGTTGTGGTAATTTTTCATACCTTTTGGAAGAATTCGGAAACGAGCTCATTTCCTTTATGAATATCCTGGAAAAGTATGATATTGCCACTGCAGAGGACGCCATATCTTATTCATACGAATGGTTAAAATTTTGGAAGACCTCACTTAGAGTTGGTGGAGAAAATAAGTCAGATATTCTACGAAATATGAGAAAATCCTTTCAAGTTGAAGAAGAAAGAAAGCGGTCTAACATGACATGGTCCTTGAAGCTGTGGCGTAGTCTCCATGCGTTTCGGCGTACCGACGTTCAGTTTGGCATAAAAGTTGGACTTGGCGCAGCAGTATTCGCTATTCCCGCATTCACTGATAAATTTCGACCATTATTTGGACAGTGGAGAGGGGAATGGGGATTAATTACCTACGTTATTATTATGAACAAGTCCGTTGGTGGTACAGCAAATCTCATTTCTATCCGCATTTTTGGAACTTTTCTAGGTGCTTTCATTGGATATATTATTTGGTCACTGTTTCCAGAAAATAAGTACCTATTACCTCTTTTCGGAGTTTTAGTGTCTTTGCCATGTTTTTGGATCATACTTCAGTGGAAAAAGAATAATATTCTGGGGCGCTTTATTTTGCTGACACTGAATTTGACACTGCTTTACACTTATTCACTTTCTATTGCAGATCAGGATGACGACCAAGAAGACGACGACGAAACACAGTTGATTGTTAAGGATATTGCGTTTCATAGATTTGTGTCAGTTTGTGTGGGTGTTTTGTGGGCATTACTCATTACAACTGTTGTACTTCCGAACAGTGCTAGGCGCAAGCTAAAGCGAGGGCTTTCTATTCTTTGGCTACAAATGGGTATGGTTTGGAAAAGTGATGTTTTAGAGACGATCCCACGCAAAGGAACAAGTGAATACAAAATAACTGGCGTGCAAGGGGAAGCTTTAATGCAAATGACCATGATTGAGCTGCAAGAGTTGCTAGCTAATGCACCAAGTGAACTTCGACTAAAGGGCCCTTTTCCTATGTACGAGTACGAATCGCTTTTGAAGTCGACTCAGCGGATATTGGATGCATTTCAGGATATCAGTATTCTTGTTGCAAAGGATGTGAAGGCTAGCAGTCAGGAGCTAACTATGTTGGACTATACGAAAGGCGAACGAAAAGAACTTTGCAATCGTATATTTCTCAATTTTTATTTGCTATCCTCAGCTATGCAACTAGGATTTCCTCTACCTAATAAAATGCCCTCAACAGAGCATGCAACTGATAGAATGCTGGCTAAATTAAATGAGTATCGAAAAAGCATTTTGGCCAAGATTGAAGGAGAGGGAAGTAGCAATACTAACGTATATGATTATGGCTATGAAGAAGACTTTGTTCTGTTTTATTCCTACATTTTGGTAACCATTAACATTACAGAGCAATTGGCTGTTATGGCCTTGCATATTCAGCATTTATTTGGAGTCATTGAAGATGATATGTTCCAGGTTTAATACTTAACTTTGTTTTTATCTTTTTTGTTGCACGTATTACCTAAGATAATTTTTTTCCTTTCCATTTGACTTTTGGGAATACATTTCAACATATAAGCAGTTGAGTTTTCAACATGCCTCCTCCGCCTCCTCTTGAGATACCGGGATACTACTTTGATCCGGAAAGGAACCGGTACTTTTTGATTCAGCAAACTGGAGCAGTTGCTGCGGCTCCTGCGAGTCAACCATCAAGCGACAGGCGTACAATTGGGAATGAGGATAGCCGTCGAGACATGTCCCAGTATACGTCTTCAATGATAGCAAGCAAGCAAAGAGCACTGAATCACGGAATTGAGAAAAATGAGCCTGTTGTTAAGGACGCAATTGCAGTACCAAAGTCAATGACTTGTGGGGTTTCATATTCTGGTGACTTTGGAAAGTCAAGGAATTCTCGCAACTTGTTTGATTATCTCGTGAATAGTAGACAAGGTTGCCGAACACAATGGAATGGTTATTTTGAAACTGAATTAAAAGTCAATCTAGAGCTTGAAAGTCTGAGGTCATTGCGCAAATTCCGGCATGACAAAGTCATTTCTTCCTTGCAATACAATAATACTCTGGGGCTCATGTTTGTTGGTGACTGCAATGGAGACTTGGCGTAAGTTTTTGCCATTGATTTTTTTTAATTTATTCGCAATATTTCCATATTGACTGTATTAGGACTCGAGCGCTTTTTACGTCGGGGGTATTGGAGAAAAATGAAGACGACTTGAATGAAGATCCTACATTTCCTCCGTTCTCTCATTTTGAAAGTAATATCTCATCCATATCACTAAGTGCTGAAGTTCCAAGTTTTTTATTGTAAGTTGTTTTATGGAGTTTTCTTATTTTTTAAAAAAAAAAAATGCTAATCTGCTAGAACGACCTCTATGGGAGGACCCGGACGTAATGCTGAATGGAAGATCAATCGTTTTTCGGATACAGATGAGGGTGATACAACTATTGAAACGTTGAGTACCGGATCCATTGAAGATACTATTTGGAGTTCCACTTTTGACCATTGTGATAACCAAAAGATATCCATGTACATGGGATGCCAAAGAGGAATTATTCGGTTGGAGAATCAAACGATCACAAGATATACTCTAGGCTCGTCTATTGTTTCTATTGAGGCGAGAACCCCCACAACTTTTGTTACAGGTTCTCGAAATGGGAACGTCTTCATGCACGATTCAAGAACTCCAAATCTCAATGCCGTTTTCGCATTTTCACATGGATCAGGGGCCCCAAATGTCAAAAACGTTACTGATAACCATGTTGTAGTTTTGGGCCTTGAGAATAAAATGTGTTTATATGACTGGAGGTCAGTATTTTTTTGGTGCAATCAGTTCAATTTTATTAACATTTAGTAGGTATACTGACGACAAAATCAGTTATCCAAACTATGTCAACGAACACAATACTAAAATTGCTTTAGCACTATCACCGGGAAACAATACAATAGCAGTGGGATGCTCGGATTACAAGGTTCGCCTATTTGATACCTGGACTGGAAAGGAAAGAGAAACTGAAGCATTCATGGCGTCCATGTCAGAACCTATTGCAGGAATTAACTGGGCAGGTCCCAATAAAGTATTACTGGTGGCAAATGAATTGACTGTGAAATATTACGGCTTGGAATCGTATTAACTGTTGAGTTCAATATTTGGATAATTTGACGACTATATTGTACATGTAAATGGCCAGCACTGTCAAAAGGCAATTTTGGCGTCATGTCTCAAAATTGCATGTTTTATCCTTTACTGACTTTGCTATTGAGGAGTTTTATTTCTAGGGATAACGTTTCGCGTAAAGTTTGCGTTAGCACGTGACTGTAACAATTGCAAACAGGTTGAACTGATTCTCTCCTTGAAAAAAAAAAAATCCGCCTTGCCAGCATTTCAGAATTAGCACTGTCCCCTTAAAAGCAATTTAATGAAGACATGGCGAATAAAACAAGTGGCGCACTACTTTCATCACCAAACCTCTCTCAGCTAGAGTCCTCTTCGCCCTTTGAAGAGCTAATGTTTTCGGACTTTCCTCAAAACTACAAAACGGTCGTAGGAAGTGGTGACATTACCAGTCCGCCTTTAGTCGATGCAGTTAGGTTCCAGGAGTCATTTTCACAGGGATTATGGCAACATATTTCAGCAGAGTCTATGATGACATATTACAATATATCACGGGAGCTGAACCCGAGCGACATGGTGTCAATGAACTTTTTGATCCAATCGAGTATAGCTGATTCCAAAGGGTTTGAAATCATGTCAGACGAGGAGTTGCAACAGAGAAAACAAGGACTAGAACTTAACCGGTCAAGAGTATTGGATCTGGAGTACAAGCTGAGTCTTGAAAAGAAGATGAAGGATGCGGCAACTTCGCTGAGCAAGTATCATTTGAGTGGTCGAGTGTCTGGGAGCAACACTCCAGAAACGCCTGCGGGAAACAGAAGGTCTATATTTTCTAGTAAAAAGAGATTATCACGACAGGCCATGGATGAGGTCGAAGTTTCAGTGAAACGCATTGAAGAAATTCAAGTAGAGCTTGATTCAGCGCGGAGCCAGGTTCATAGTGACGAATTAGAGATTCTGCAGCACTCAATAGCTGCGTTGGCATTGACACATCCGGGATCAAGGTCAGTGATGTCTCAGTCATACCTTGATGCGATGGAGTCTACTAGAACCAGAAAAACACCACCTGTGCGTGCGTCGACAGAGGCTGAAGGTCATGATACAATTTCTAGCTTGAATCGCGATATGTCTATACGGTCCAATTCATCACGAGGGGGAGGAATGAATTTCGGGAGACCTGTGAATTCCAATCTCAACAGAGGAAAGTCGTTAAGGTCGAATTTGAATATGGACGTTAGTGAGACGTTTGAGGATGAGAAACTGGAGTCCCTTATTTTGACTGTGTCTAGTGTGATTCCGCTTGAGAAATCGCCGGGCCCCTTGCCTTCTACCCGGCAAAAACTAGATCATTTGGAGGAAGTTACGCGAACTCTTGTACGTGAATATGTTACAATTGAGAATAGCATTAGAGAAAGGGAGAGTGAGATGGCAGGGCTGGAGGAAAGCATACGAGAGGTTGTGATGGATTTTGACCCAGATGTGGCTTTTCTACGAGGGCAAAAGATTACTACGCGGGAACACGGGGAGATGTTAGTCAGTACAGCTAACACGTTTAAAAGCAAAACAATGGCAGACAACCAAAGCCTTGTGCAGACGATTTCAGTGCTTGAAATGATGCAAAGCTCTAACGGTGATTTGGACAGTGCTACTGAGGCCAGCAAAAAGACGCAGATGAAGAAGCTACAAGAGTCATACGACAGCAACCGAGCAGCGCTGGAGAAGCTTGAATTGGAAAACATTGATTTACAAAACAGCTTGAAGAACACCACTTTCAGGTTGGAGGGAGAAATCGAAAGACTTGGTGTGGAGCTAAACATGAGTAAGGAGAGAGTTGGCGAGTGGAAGGAGAGATCAGAAACGATTCGGAATGAACTAGAGAGTGTGTTGAAGTCTCTTGAGGACTTGACACGGCAGACGGTTGAGTATGAAACAGAGCGGACGAAAATGGAGGCTACGATATCAGATCTTCAAGGACAGGTTTTACGGGATTCGAGTGAACGGGTAGACAAGAGAATGTCGCTGGTGGGTCCAGAAGGTAGGGACTGGGTTGGAGCTAATGATGCAAACTCAGAGAATGTGGGTGAAGTACGTTTACATGTGGAAACGGCGGAAGCGACGTTACCGACGTCCGCATCGTCACCCTCAGGCCCGCCCATGAGTGTTGTTTTGCTGCAACATGAGTTTCGCAAGATTCTTCATGATGTGAATCTAAAGCATTCTGCCGATCTTCAGAGGGAGCAGAATGAAAAGAAAAAGATGCAGAGTTTATTGCGATCGTATAAGGGCTTGAGCAGCATGGCTGCGGCCAATGCTGCGGCGGCTGCGGTGGCTAGCAGTGCGAGCGCTGCTGCCACGGCTGAGGACGTGACTTTAGGCTCTGAGCTCAAGCTGGTAGCTGTTTAACGCAACTTCCGCTTGCTGAGTACTGCTGAGTACTGCTGAGTACTGCTGAGTACTGCTGAGTACTGCTGAGTACTGCTGAGTACTGCTGGGCATTACTGCAGGGCACTACCAATTACTACTGACTACTACTGACTACTACTGCTGGGCATTATATTGTCAGCGCCTAGGACTTTTGTGTTTATTTTGGCAACATTTGGTCTATTGTTATCGTGTCAAGTGCTGCTGGCTGCCGATCTACGTGCCTAAGCCTGATATGGGGGTATTAAAAAATAGACACATGACTGCATAAATGTAAAAAGAGTTTCTCGCTTAAGGAATATTTGTGGTACTCGCTTTTGTTTAAAGTCTAAATGTCGAAACGTTTCATGCAACAGGAAAACCTTCACCACCACCAGTCAATATGAGAAACTAAGCTTGCACGTTTTTGAAATGGCTTACCAATAAGCACGAAAACAGTCTCGGCCAAGCCCTACTTTGTTGGCCTCACACGTTGACCTTACGCGTTTTCGCGACGCCAACAACAGCGATGGCGCGTACCAAATACGGCTGTTGCCATGTGGATTAACGTGACTTAACGTATTCTGGATTGACCGTATCTGCCGGGTACCATGACGCAACATTGTTCTTGTAGCGCTCGTTTAGGACTAACCTAACGCTTACGTAACACATGGCTACCCCTTTCTAACCATGCTTTGGTTAACGGCCTAAGTGGTTAATACCTGGTTAGCAGCTGTGGCGTTTTGTGGTTAGCCGTAATTAAACTTCCAGAAATGGCTTAACCGCAAACGGTCACAAACTCTCCGATATCTTTGTTTTGGACAAAAACCTTAACCCAAAATTAACCTACCGTCGACGCTTTTAGTAATATCTTTATAAAAACTTTTCACTTTTTTGTTCTGGTCTTGATTAAATTTTTGTATAGCCAGTTTCGCTACATTTGTTCTATTGTCTTCGTTATTTGTAGTTTGGATATCCCTATTTAATATATGCAAATGCCCAAAAGGGCAGTGATTAACCTAAAATTAGTCTCTTAACCATGATTTGTTGTTATTTATAAACATTTTTTATTTTTTATTTTATTTTTATATTTTTACATTTTATTTTTATTTGTTTTTATTTATTTAATTTATTTAATTTTTTTTCATTCTTTTTATTTATTTTTTTTTATTATTTTTTTTTTTATCCCTTAAATTTTCTCAACCTCCTCTCTCTTCTTCTTCTTCTTTTTATATTTCTCCTCTTCCCCATCATTCTTCTCCTTTTTTTTTCATTTTTTTTATTTATATTTTTTATTTTAATTTTTTCTTCTTCTTCTTCTTCATCACCATCTTCACCTTCTCTACGCTCGTTTATCTGTTGTTGGTGTTGACTTTTTTTTTTTCATCATTTCAATCCATTTTTCCATCGTTTGGCCTTGACATTACAATATTTCCGTCGTTTAATTGCAATAGTTAATCATGAAGCTTTCAACTGCGTTTCTTCTCGGCCTCAGCTCAGTAGCTCTTGCTGATACCGTCACTTGTTCATCGTCTCAAAACTGTCCTGAGGATTTGCCCTGCTGCTCTCTGTATGGTGAGTGCGGAACTGGATCGTACTGCATTGGTCCTTGCAACCCCAGATACTCTTTCAACCTTACCTCCTGCGCCCCTGCTCCTATTTGCAAGTCTGCGGATTATACCTTTAGCAACCTTGACAGTATTGTCAAGAATACTGAATATCTAGGTGATGCCAGCTCTCACGCCTTTGTCGCCAACAATGAGATTCTCAGTTTCGATGATACCGTGTTGCTCACCATGGCCAACCAGTCTACTGGTACTGTATTGACCTCCACCCGAGCCATTTGGTACGGAAAGATTTCCGCCACCCTCAAAACCTCTCGCACCCAAGGTGTTGTTTCCTCTTTTATTCTCATGTCTGGTATCAGAGATGAAATCGATTTCGAGTTTGTCGGATCTTTCCTGGAGACCGCCCAAACTAACTACTACTGGCAAGAAGTCCTGGACTGGACTCACTCCCGTAACATTTCCCTTTCCGATACCTTTGCTAATTTCCACACTTATGAGATTGACTGGACTGAAGATAGCATTACCTGGTCTGTTGACGGCCAAGCCGGTCGTGTTCTCAACAAGGCTGATACTTTTAACGCCACCACCAAGAACTACGATTTCCCTCAGACTCCCTCCTTCATTCAGATCTCTCTGTGGCCAGGTGGACTTTCTAGCAACGCGGAAGGTACTGTTGACTGGGCTGGTGGCGCCATTGATTGGAATGCTCCTGACATTCAGGATCCTGGCTACTTTTACGTTACTCTCAAGGACGTTTCTGTCCAGTGTTACGATACCCCTTCAGATGCTCAAGTTTCTGGCTCAAAGGCCTATGTCTACAAGGACAGCAACGGCTTGGAAGGCAGCGTTGGCATTACTGACGACAATACCGTTCTTGGCTCCTTTGACGCAGTTGGATTTGACATGGATAAGGGCTCTGATAACGACATTGCCTCCGCTTCTGGAAGCGTCCCTACTGGTATTGGTGCTGGAAATAACCACAGTGCTGATGACTCTTCCGACATTCCTACTGCCTCTGCTGTTTCAATTTCTTCCAAGAAGACCTCTTCTTCCTCCGAGTCTCTTGCCGATGTAACTGGAACTGCTTCTTCTACCAAGGCCACTTCTAGCTCTTCTGTCACTTCCACTTCTCACTCTTCCAAGGCTACAAACTCTTCGTCCAAGGATTTAGATAGTTCTAGCGACTCTAGCGACTCTCCCTCTACCGCTACTTCCAGCGCTGCTTCCAGCGATGCTTCCAGCGATGCTTCCAGCGATGCTTCTTCTGCCACCTCTGCTGCTGGCGGCTTTGAGCAAGCTGGCCAAGCTTCCTCCACTACTGGTGCTAACAAGTCCAACGACGCTGCCGGACTCAATACTCTTACTGCTTTTCTTTTCGCTGGCGCTGCTTTGTTGGCCTCTGTTGTCTTTTAATTTTTGAGTACATGTAATAACAAGAGAAAAATGAAATTTATTAACGATACCCTTGAACTCTGTGATTTCCCCATGCTTTATGTGCGCGCAACTAGTCGATCTTGGTAACTCGTAGCCCACTGTTGTCTTGTATATCTTTACAAAAGTCCTTTAAAGGCAGCCTGATACATGGTAATAAGATGTCAGATGGCTTTTAAATCCTAGCCAATGCTGGATGCTAAATTTACAAATATCTGACAAATTAGTCTGAACAATATTCTCAAATGTACTGTGACTGTATTTGCTTATTTGAAATGCAATATATTTGTTTTTAATTTTTACGTAATTACAAGATTATATAATAATTTTTCAGACTATGGATGCTATATATTAAACGTGAGAAAGTATTATAAAATTTGATAAAATAATACTTTTTCAAAATTCCAATAATACCAAAGAGTCTGTAAATTATACTCCTTCAAACCAATAATGACTTATAGACTATATTTGATATATATTGAATTTGAGAAAGTATTATTATTTAATAAATAGCAATATATGTAAATCCATGAACAAATTCAAAAACCACCAAATAGTCTGCAATGGAGGTATCGGTTCAGAGTTGTCGCCCATCCTTAGAAGGGTAGCAATTAAAATCTTTTGATTGCTTTAAAAGCATTGACCCAAATCATGTACGTGCAATACAACGTTGCCAGCTTAATTGTATAAATTTTGGCATTTTCATTCTTGTTTTCTTCTCTCGCTCAGACAAAAAGATTTGGCAAGTTGAGTATCGCAATAGCCACTTCATTCCGTTGATATCAAACTACTTGCATCATGTACTAGTAATCCGAGAGTGCAATGGTCAAGTTTTTAGCAACTGGAACTAGACAGAATTTCGGTATTTTTAATTAATTTGCACTCCTTTTGAAATTTAGGCTGTCCTGTGTCATGCAGCTTGATAATTATTCAAGCCCGATTGCTCTTGCCTTAGTAGACTTCCAGCAAAGGCACATTTAAAAGTTGTTCATGATTTACATTGTTATTGAATTGAAAAAACAATTGTGCAACCATGTAGCTCAAAATAAATCACTATTGAAAAATATTTAGTACTCTAAATGGTCTCGTGGTATATACCTCCATGTGGCATGATTGGCTTCTTTATAACATTGTAGCTTCAGCTTATCAATAGTTGAGATGAAAATCCAAAATGCTCAAATCTTGATCCCCCGTTTGATTCTCAACTGCCTTACCGTGAAATGGATCAAGCTCCTTATTTTTAAATCAACATGCTGAGACATTACTAGACGATTCAAGATTCAGTTGAAACCCATATACCCTCAATCACGTCTTATAAAAACTGCCAACTTCTGATACAATCGCAGCAAATAAAATTCTCCGTGAAACCCTCTTCAGTACATGGCAATCCATTCAGCAGCAAGGATTTTAAAATAAAGACCTTCTGTCTTGTGCATCAAAACGAGTTAAAAGTTATTGATTCATTCATCTTAGTCTGTAGTGTGTTAGTTATTAAAAATTGGCTTTTCTTTTTTTTTTTTTCTAATAAGAAATAGACAAGAATAAACGTTATTGAACGGTCCGAGCATTGACTACATTAACTTAAAATCATGGTTATAATTTATAATACTCTCTCAAATTTAATATCTAGCATACATTGAGTTTGAAAAGTTACCATCTCGGCATTTTACTATACATGAAAGTTTATTATGTTGCATGCCCGTTCACCTCTGCATCGGGTCAACAGGTGCTCTAGTTATTTGAGCCGAATTACATTGTATTTGGTGCTTTGCGTTTTTGCCGCCTACAATTGTTAGTCTTTTCATGCCCAGATTGAATTTTTAAAATGTTGCAATATCACAATATCATAATTCCAATGTCACAATAATCTCAAAGTGAGATTACAATACATTACCAAAATACAGTTAATTTATGCCAATTTGTCTCATTCATCAATAGTACACATTTCTTCCCCTGTCTTAAATGACACGCACAACTCTACATCTTTGATTATAATACTGGGCCCTTTTCTCAAATTGATATTTCCAACAGTTTCTTATCAACTTAAAATACAACTAAATGGTCGCTACAAAAATGAGACATGGATTTGAATTGCTTTCTTGCCTCAACAATCAGAAGAGATTGGTAAAGCTTTTTAACAAAAATACTTTCAAAGTTTGTAGTTTTTTTTTCTTCATACCTCTTTATTTTCAAAATATTAAATTTGTAATTCATCGTTAACATCTTGTATTTATCATCTTTAATTTATATATATTGCCATTGTTTTTTTATTAAAACTTTGCCATATTTTAAACAAAGTCTTTTGTCTACACTCCAGTCCAATTGCGTCTACAACAATTGTTCTGACACTGTTGAATGATAATTTGTTAGATTTCAACTAGTAAACCAGCAATACTTCTTTTATTAAACTTGAGTTTCTTAACCTATAACAACATTCGAAACATGTTTTTTAACACAATTAAAAACTCGTATGTTGTAATATTCGTACAGCCTCGCGTGGGCAGCGAGCCTGCAGAAGCCAATCAGACGCGTATAGATCTCTCTACCGACTTGGAACAGAGAATGCAATAGTCCGGGCTTTTTGTGCACCCAGTTGCCAAGCTGATTAACGAAAATGGCCCACTTACAAGTACAATGCAAAGAGAGCAAAGACGTTGAAAGCAAGTATATAAGCTAAACACAATAATACAAGAGGCAAATTTTATTTCAATCATGAAGACAGCTGTTTGATCGAAACAATGGGTGGCATAGGCCCCAGGCGCCAAAATATGATTTGTGATATGCTCATCAGGAAGCTCCGGAGGGCCAATATAACTTTTTCTTGTGAGCCAATTGTTGGAGAGCTGACTTCTCGACTAATGAATCTAGCATAGTTGAATGCTAAGATGTGACTGTACGTAGCGCAAGTGCCCCTCCCGCTGCTCCCACAATTTATTGAACCGTTTGAACGACAAGTACATTAAAAAAAAACACCAAGTATGTTTTTCTTGGAACCCGATTTAACCCCATTGTACTTTCACCTGGTAGTCTATTTCATGTCGACTCTGAAAAGTCATTTAATGTGAAATATCAAACAAACATGGTTGTTAGAGAATTTTGAGTTTGCCTGGCTAGATACAGAGCTATTAGTTGCTACTTGAATATTGAAGAGCCTTTTTACTCTGAATTGATGAATGAAAGTGATGAATTAATTACTGAAGAAGAAATAGCGGAGGATCTATTTAGCTATCAGTAAGTCATTACTGACGTTGAAAGCAAGTATATAAGCCAAACATAATAATAAAAGAGGCAAATTTCCTAGAGAAAAGCTTCATCCCTCAGTGCTTTCACCCGGTAGGTTGTTCGAAAGCAGTCGGGAAAAGATTTTAAGATTTCCCAATTGATTTGAAATTAAAGCAATATATATTTGCCAAAAAGACTATCCATCTTTCCAGGTTCAAGACTGATGGTCATTATCAGAAAGACAGAAAAGAAGCATTTAAAAAGCAAATAATGAAGGAGAAAAAGATATGAAAAAACGGGCTAATAGTGAAATGGAAATTAACTCTTCTGTCAAAGATTGAATCGCTCTTAAAAACTATACTTGCTATATTAAATTATAAAAACTATAACCATTTCTTGACTTTTCTCAAAAAGAAAATCACACTAACTTCTCGAAACATTCGTTTAATAAAATACCCTCTACAACTCTTTCAAATATCGGGTAAAGGTCATTAAATTATTCTTAACAGGGCGTGAGTACAATGATTATTTACAACGGTATGTGATTATGGATGGTCAGAATCTCTAACAGACAATTCAACTTTACCATTTCCTCTGGTCTCTCGCTTGTCCTTGATATCTTCGCTCCGAACAACAGTATTCGTGACCGTCCTCACTTTTGACAGCTTTTCACCATTTACAACCTTTTCAATTTCCTCTTTATCCAAAGTCTCATACTCAATGAGTCCCTGCGCCAACCTCTTCAGCTCCAAATCTTTTTCAGCCAGCATTTTTCGAGTCCGGACCTCAGAACTTAGCAGCAAATTGCGAATTTCTTGCTCAGCCAAATGTCTCGTCGATGCTGACCAATCGTTCCAATTTTCTGACAATTGCACTGGCCCAATAGCATCAGACATTCCATAAGAAGTAACCATCGCACGTGCTACTTGTGTAGCAGCTCTCAAGTCTGACGAACATCCTGAAGTAACGTTTTCAGGCCCATTTAGCACTTCTTCAGCAATCTTACCTCCCATGCAAACATCCAATCTGGCGAGAAGCTCTTTTTTGGTCTGATCGTACTTGTCCATGTCAGGAAGCTGGAAAGTTATTCCCAGAGCAGATCCTCTCGGCAGAATAGTAGCTTTATATAAACTAGTAGCACCCGGTGTGTAAAGTGCCATAATGGCATGCCCAGCTTCATGGAATGCAGTATTTCTTCTTGTTTCTTCCGTCAGAACCATAGTTTTCCGAGCAGCACCTAGCAAGATTTTGTCTTTCGCCCATTCAAAGTGAGACATGTCAACTGACACTGCCTTCTGTTGAGAGGCAAAGATCGCAGCCTGATTCACTAGGTTCATCAAATCAGCACCAGAGAAACCAGAAGTTCCACGCGCCAGTACAGAAGAATCCACATCAGATGCTGTCTCAACCTTCTTCATGTGGTGCTTTAAAATGGCAATACGGCCTCTCACATCTGGCAGCTCAACATTAACAATTTTGTCGAATCTGCCAGGCCGTGTTAATGCTTTATCTAACATTTCAGGGAAGTTTGTAGCAGCAATGAAAATAACTCCTGTTGACTGCGTAAATCCATCCAAGTCAACAAGCAGTTGATTGAGAGTTTGCTTTGAATAAGCATGATCCTTAGGATTACGTTTTCCACCAATAGCGTCAAGTTCATCAATAAAGACAATTGCAGGAGCCTTTGCTCGGGCCGATGCGAAAAGTTCCCTAACTCGCTTCGCCCCAACACCAACGTACAATTCATCGAACTCAGACCCCGACATGAAAAAAAATGGAACACCAGCTTCACCGGCAACCGCCCTGGCAAGTAGTGTCTTACCAGTACCAGGTGGGCCAGTAAGAAGTATACCCTTGGGTAACTTTCCTCCTAAACCAGTGAATTTCGACGGATCCTTTAAAAAGTCAACAATTTCTTCAAGCTCTGCACGCGCTTCGTCCACACCTTGAACATCAGAAAACCTTACAGTGGATTGAGTACCATTTGTGCCGTCTGCTATTTTGCTGCTTGAAACATCTGGTGTGTTTCCTTTGAAGATAGAGGCTGAATCGCCCAAAAATGATAGCCCTGTATAAATGCCATATCCTGCAAGAGCCATAGGGATAATCCATTTGAGCCATTTCAGCACAATGGAAGTTGCACTTTCTGAAATCACTACATGAATAGGTTCTGCATTGGTTCCGCGTGAACCCAGTTGATTATATGACATGCCTTTTTGCTGCCCACCGTTTATAGAGGAGCCCAGCTTTGACTCTACAGCCTGAGCTTTGTCAAACTCACCGACAGTTTTTAGAGCAGCTACATATAGCGCCTCGCATTCCGAGTTCCTGGCTACACCCGGGGTCTCGAATCGAGAAACGACTAAGTTTGGAAAGTTGGACGAAAGCAACGTTTTATAAAACTCTGCCTGTAGTGTAGGATTGTTAAGCGATTGGTTTGCCACCTGCTCCTGCGAGTGTAAAGCAGACGAGGCCGAGTGAGACGGGTTCCATGAATTCCATGAAGGAAGTGAAAAGTGGCGAGTATCGATCTTGAATAGAGGTGAAACCCTACTGGGAGCAGCAGATAACAGCAAAAGTCGCTTAGCTGTTAAAGACCGAATGAGCATGTTATTCGTAGAGCGTAACATATTGGACCAGAGCGCTATTGTGACCTCTGTAGACAGACTGTGTAAAATAGGGCCAATGGGCTGTGGAGCTTGTGCCTTAAGGTGGTAGTGTTTGGCTTTTGAGTAGTGCGTCTGAATTTTTTTGTCACCCAAATTCAGCCTACCCCAAACCTGGTCTACCTAGTTGAGAAATGCGGCAGATTCCAAACAAGCTTTATTGCCTCCATTTGAAAGCTTTTCCATTTCCTCGCGTTTCTTTCCTTCCTTCTTTTTCTACAAGTTTCTCATTCCTTTCATATTTATCTATTCATATATCTCTAAACCACTTCGTTAACAAACTACCTGTTTTTATTATTATAATTCACTATGGCATCTAAGGCTTTGATTCTTGTATGTTTTCAATCCTCACCGCAAACCCTTGACTTTCACTTCAAACTAACACGTCTATATTAACTAGGTTGGAGGTGGAACCAGAGGTACACGCTTCAGACCTCTCAGTTTGGATATCCCTAAAGTAAGTTTATGTTTAGACATTTCTCAATTGAACTAGCATTTCTGACTCTTCTTCCTAGGTCCTATTCCCTGTAGCCGGCAAGCCAATTCTTTCGCACGCAATTGACTCTGTCGTGAGCGTCTCGTCTGTCAAGGAGATTTTGTTAGTCGGCTTCTATGAAGATGGTGTTTTCAAGGATTTCATCAATGACACCCATAAGCAGTACCCTGATGTGTCCATTAAATATCTGCGTGAATACAGGGCAATGGGTACTGCTGGTGGTCTCTACCATTTCAGGGACGTCATTTTAAAGGGTAACCCATCCAAGTTTTTTGTGATTAACGCAGACGTCTGCTGCTCGTTCCCTCTCAAAGAAATTAACGAGTTGTTTGAGGCCAAGAATGCTAAGGCTGTTATTCTAGGAACCAAGGTCCCTGCTGATGTAGCCTCAAACTTTGGAGCGATCGTCAGTGACAAATCCCAAAAAGTCATTCATTACGTCGAGAAGCCTGAATCTCAAATTTCCAACCTCATTAATGCGGGTGTCTATTTGTTTGATAAGAGCTTGTTTGATGTCATTGCCAGCGCAAAGGCTGCTCGTGATGAGAATGATGATTCTAACTTTGGAGAGGATGGAACTGAAGATGTTCTTCGACTGGAGAAAGATATCTTGGTCAGACTCCCGGAAACTAACGCTTTCTATGTTTACGAGACTAAAGACTTTTGGAGACAGATCAAGACTGCTGGCTCCGCTGTTCCTGCAAATGCTTTATATCTTCAGAAAGCTTTCCAGTCTGATCGCAACGCCCCTGGGCTCGCTGCCCCTTCAGCTACCATTGTTCCCCCGGTTTATATTGACCCTTCTGCTGTCGTTGATCCTACTGCTAAGCTAGGACCTGATGTATCTATCGGTCCCGGTGCCAAGATTGGAAAGGGGGCTAGAGTTAAGGACAGCATTATCTTGGACAATGTTGAGATCAAGCAAAACGCCATTGTTCTCCATAGCATTGCCTCCAGCGGAAGTAAGGTTGGAGCCTGGGCACGTGTTGAGGGCTCTCCTACCCCCGTTGATGAACACAATTCCACAGTGGTAAAGGATGGTGCCCGTGTACAAATTGTGTCCATTCTGTCATCCAATGTCATTGTTGCCGATGAGGTTCACGTTCAGAACACTGTCGTGCTCCCTCATAAGGAGATCAAGACAGATGTTAAGAACGAGGTCATTATGTAACCCATGTAGTATAGATTTGAACTTAATTACAGAATATCTGATCTTACTTGGTATTTTTGCTAATAGATATATGGAATAATGGCAAAAGGAGGGGAATTATCAAACTTTTTTCGATAAAATTGTAAACTTTGGTCCGCAGAGACCGCAAGATTAACGATAATCCAAAGAGTCAGGAGAAGAACCGTTTGAAAAGTTCTGGACGGGCTGATAATTAGCAAAGACGAGTAAATTACTATTTCAGCAAGGTAATGTGGGCATGCAACTACCTGGAACATTGAGGCTGTTGGAAGGCTGTATTTGACGAGGGTTGAGAGATGGTAATGAAAAAAAAGTTGTGCAATAGATCCCAGTATGAAGATCAGCACGGTAAGAAATTTAACGCAATATGAGCTATTAGTGCTGGTAGTGAAAAGATTAAGGCAAGCCACAGAATTGGCCAGTACGTAGAAGAGAATTCCAACAAAGTAATGAGATATATGAATGACAGCTTTAGGATTCGTTTTTTCTAAGAATAGACACTCCAAAGTTCGCCGAATGCCTTGGATTGCAAGAAGAATGGTGAATAAAAGTCCATTCAAACTGACCTCTGTATTATCACAAAATATCCAACAGTAAAGTAGCAAAAGAAGTGACAGAGATGAGGATATGACATAGAAATGTAGGAAATACTGTTTCGGGACTTGCAACTCAGAGAACCGTTTTATAAACTGAAGATCGAACACTCTTTCATTATTGTCTATCCGAGTCTTTCCATAGAGGAGAAACACCTTAAGCTGTGGAATCATTCTTGCTAGAATCACTGCACTGGTCATTGACACTAGCAGCAAATCGATTCCTCTTCTCACTATATACTCTGTTTGTGAATCCATTACCAACGGGAAATAGTGCAGTACTTAGTTCTTGGTGTTTAAATATGTGGAAGCATCCGATACGCTGAAGTCAATGGTATCGAATGTTTGGCTTGTGGAAATCGAGAAGAGACTTTTTCTGCGTGGAAGGTTGAAATGATGGAGTACTAATTGAACAACAAGATATAGCCGAATATGTTGCATAGTCATAGCGAGCTTCATTATTTCCACCACCACCTACTAAAATACTATTTAACTTGAATATTTCCATCTGGATACAAAAACCTCTCTCAATTAACGCTGCTCATGGCGATGTACTTACTTTCTGCTAGTCCCATAAAGTAGGTTATTTGTAGAAGTCTTTTCTCCTTTCTCAGACGTCTACCATCCTCAAAATACCCGAAACCTAGCAAGTGAACTCTTTCTTTAGCTTTCGCAAGCAACCATAGTTTTCAACTCCGATAAATTATGCTAATCGTTACGAGCCAGATTTAGTACAAGTCGCTGGTTTTGAATTCATCTGAAGACTTCAACATGGCTGAACCACGATAGTCACTATGTAATTCCATGATCCACGAAAGCATTTATATAAGCCGCCGAGCATCAGTCACGCACTGCCTGGCTTAAGCTGTTACGTTGCTGCAGCCTTCACATTCGCAGTTCCTCTCCAATGTGCATAACATTGGCAAACCCTTTCCCATGTTGTCCAAAAGGTGTTTCAGGTTTTTTTTTCCCCCCTTTCAAGCTCTTTGTATATCTTGAGAAATTTATCATTACAGAACAACACTCTTAATATTCACGAAGCCAGAAAGAATTTCTCCTAAACGCTCTATAGTTGGACAATATTTGGAAGGTTTGAATCTTTAACTCTTGTATTACTTTGTTGCATCTATTATACTCTTCCGTGCGATGGAGGGGTCTTTGGCACACGTCAGAATGGCATTGGAAAATTTGGGTGAGTATTTTAGCATTTTTCAATTTTCACTGGCGCTGACCACTGAATAGACTTAGCTCAAATTCGAAAGAGAGAGTGTGTGTCATGTCCAGACACAGCACTAACGTGTCCAAGCTGTCCAGATGGTGAACAGTGTCAAATGATCCTCCAAACCTGTGATACGTGCGCTTCCTATGTTTGTCAAAAGGTATCCTCTGGATCTTCCAAGCAGCTTCCTGCTTCTCAATCATCAGGGAAGGCAAACTCTGGTGCAATTGCCGGCGGTGTGGTTGGAGGAGTTGTTGTTCTCTTGGCCGTGGCTTTTATCCTTCTATGGAAATTCTATTACAAACCTAGAAAACTGCAGAGAGATGCATTGGAAAACGAAAACACTGAAAAGAACAATGTAGGAAATATTCCAGTAAGCAACCATCGCATGTCTACGGAAACACTCACTTCACTTGCACCATCAGCATTTGCGCGTTCTTCAAATATCATTCCAATTGCATACATTCCAGGCGTTACTACTCGAGCGATGCAAGCAAACTATTCAAACCCAAACTCATTAGAAACAGACCGGTCTTCTATTGCTACTACAAATTACCGAGGATCTACCGCAGTAATTTCCTCTGCAATGATGACTGCGATTCAGGCTCGACCGAATTTAGTGGATATTAAAAATACCGAGGAAGATTCGGTTGCAGAAGTAGCAACTCCTGCACAGGCTCAAAAGGTTCAGTACGCTAGAGCTATCCCAGCGAAGAAACGTCAAAATGCACACTCAATTACTATTGGTAAAGGAATTCCAGTAGGCTTACAGACGGAGTATATTCAGGAAGAGTCGTTGGTTGAGAGCGATAGCGAAGACCTTTTTACAAATCCGCTTAACGGAGGTACCAAAAATATGGAAAATGTACAACCGAAACCCATTAAACGCAAAATTATCAATCTCAGTAAGTTATTTTGTGTCTCATTGCTTTGTCGAAAAACTAACATTATGCGAATAGCTGATCTAAAAGGCGAGTCAAGAACTAGGGTAAATACTTCGCAAGCAAGTATTTCAAGTGCCAGCATTTCCAGCTTCAAAACGGCCAATTCTGAATCTGATGAAACGGACCCAGATTTTTTGCAAAAGTCTGGTTCAATTTCTGACGCTAGAGAAACTGATGATAAAATAAAGTTAGACAACCCCTTTTTTACGAAGGCGAGGATGAGTTCCGTTGCTGGCGATGGTAGTTCTCCTTCCGTAGATGCTCACATTGGGGGCGATTACTTGGGCGGAACAATAGAAAATGTGAATGGTAGAATCAGCCCATTTGACGATCATTTCAAAGTCTAGTTTTTATATGTATATGTATATATGTTTTAGTTTCAGATTACGATGCAGCCTTTTTCCACTCGGGATTCACAAGTGGCACTTGGAGATCACGCTCGTGGCAGTCCGTTTTTCTTAAACCTTGAATGACATTTTTAGTTCAGAAGTTACACATTTTGTTCAGAATCCTTTTCAGCACAAAATGAGGCCTGACAAATATCGATACGTTTAAATGTTGCCTTTAAAGCGATTGAATTTTTGAAAAGAGAACTTTTAACATAAATATGGGTATTAGTTTATGGTAAGCTGACTCTATTTCGAATGAATTACAAACTCTTGATGGGAACTCATCAACCCACTCTGCTAATATGCTTGAAAATCTCACTACTTAAGAAACCAGATTTATAATTACCTCCTGAAATAAAGAAAAAAATTGCTGAATCGCTTAGCCGACCTTCTAGAGGCATTCTTTCACTTCAAGTCGTCCAAACTTTGATAGAGCTTCAGCCAACATGCTACTTCTGTTTGCCGCATACTTTCGATACATCATAATAACAGGGTTAGGGGGTATTGAAAAAAATTTAGGGTAAATTACCTACAACATGAATAAGCGTGTGGTTTTTCGTTTTCCTTTTTTTTTTCCTCACTACTTCTTCAACTTACAATTGGCCAACAGGTAGATGTCGGATCTCTTCGTTTTTCCAGCCTAACAGTTAGAGCTAAATCAATCATCAATCAATAGCAGTTCATTTAGAGTAGTCTTTCAGTATACTCTTCAACCAAGGAAATTTTAATATTTTTTTCTGTTTCTGCGAATAACACAAGATGGCTCAGAGGAAACTTCAACAGTAAGTTTGCCATCGAGGCAATAGGGAATGAGACTAATCACTGGACAGGGAGATGGACCGAGTGTTCAAACGGGTTGCCGAAGGCGTCCAGGCCTTTGATGCAATTTATGAAAAAGTGCAAATGTCGTCGAATCAATCGCAAAAAGAGAAACTTGAGCAGGTAAGATTCTCGCATTCTTTCAATGTTTCGACGCCTCTGGGGGCCCACTTGGTGACTGGTTTAGATCTAACTTTTATGACCGTAGGATTTGAAACGTGAAATTAAAAAACTACAACGCTTACGTGACCAAATAAAAACTTGGATGGGAAGCAATGACATTAAAGACAAGAAAATGCTAACAGAACAGAGAAAATTAATTGAAACGGTAAGCTAGTCAACTTCTATCTTGATATTTAAAACTAAGTCAATAATTAGGAAATGGAGCGGTTCAAAGCTTGTGAAAAGGAAATGAAAACAAAAGCTTACAGCAAAGAAGGCTTAACAAATTCAATGAAGCTGGATCCTCGAGAAAAGGAAAAAGTTGAGCAAAGTAATTTTGTTTCTTCTATGCTCGAAGAATTAGAGCGTCAAGTGGAGTCACTAGAAGCTGAACAAGAAACGATACAGGCTACAATGAAGAAGGGCAGGAAGGACACAGCCAAACAAGACCGTATAACGGAGATTGAAGAAGGCTTGGAACGACACAAATGGCATCAAGGGAAGCTGGAAATAATACTACGCATGTTGGAGAATGGAAACATCTCCCCAGATTCTGTTAATAACATCCAGGATGATATTCGATACTACGTGGAGTCTAATCAAGATGTTGATTTTGCCGAGGACGAAGAGATTTATGATGAGCTCAATCTTGATGAAGAGGAGGCTGACGGGGAAAGCTATATTCGTGATGACACACCCTCATATTCCCTAGAAGATCTGGCATCAGAGAATAGCGGCTCAGTAAAGGATCAGAGCACGCAGTCCTCTATTCAAAGCAGCGCAACTGTCGCGCACGTTCCTAACGTCCATAAACCAGAAGTTCCTGTTCAGAGCGCTTCTGTACCTGTGAGTTCTCAGTCTGCGAATTCATCCAGGAAGGGCTCAGTGGCTGCAACTACAATGTCGCCTGTAATCAGTCATAGTCATCTTCATTCTAGTATTGTTCCAGCGTCAACTCTCGCATCGAATAGTATAAGCGGGATGAAGCCAGCTCCTCCTCCAGTTCGCTCTACTAATGAATTGAAATACGCTTCTGCGGCTGCTGCTGGTTCTTCTTCTTCTATACCGCAAGGTTTATCTCCTTTGCCTCCGCCTTCTGGAGGTATGGCCTTTGCGAACCAACCAAGTGGCCCGACTTCAACAACCACTGGCACCGTCTCACATCCACCCGGCATCCCTTCTCTTTCTCCAACAAATTCTGGAAACACTACCCTATTTACCAGTACACCTCAATCGGAATCCGCTGCACTAAAAACTCCTGCACTTGAAAAGAAATTGTTAACTAAACCTGAAACTACGTCCGATTTTCCTGACCAAGTTGATATTGTCTCCGAGTCGCCTACTGAAACTTCTGCAGTGAGGTTACCGGAGCTGGATTCATCGGTAAAGAGCAAAAAGAGTAATTCTTCTCTTCCACCAGGCCTTCAAGATTTAATTAGTTCTTTTGATGCTGCCAGGAGGCGAATTGGAACTCCTCCTCCGATAGCCTCCATTGCCAAGCTACTGGAAAGTTCCTACTTGAACTGCCCTGATAGTTTTATTGCCAATAAGCCTAAGTACTATCAACCGGACACTCCATTTCCAACGCCCGCCTACTATCCACAGGAGCCACTGGTAACTTTGAACGATGATTTAATATTCCCGAAAATGGATATTGACACGTTGTTCTATATTTTTTATTACCGACAGGGGACATACCAACAGTCTCTTGCTGCCAAAGAATTGAAAAACCGAAGTTGGCGTTTCCACAAGCGATTTTTAACGTGGTTTCAACGTCATGAAGAACCTAAGGTGATTAACAATGATTTCGAGCAAGGCACATATCGCTATTTCGACTTTGAGGGCTTGTGGCTTCAAAGGCGCAAGTCAAATTTCAAATTTGAATACCAATTTTTAGAAGATGAGTTGTAATTGGAATAAAATGGAATAAAAAGGGCTATTTAAAAAATTGGTACTTGAGAGTACAAAGTTATAATGATTTTCAATTGTTTCGTGTGACAATTGTAGCTTAAAGAGCACTATTGATGAAAACCTCTGAGAAGTGAGTCAATTGCGCAAAGTTGGTTTTAAATCCATCCTTTCCTCCATAGTAAGGATCTTCTACAATCTTTCCAAACGTAGGATCCTCACGGAATTCTCCAAAGAGTAGGACTAGATATGGTGTTGATGTTAGCAAAAGAAAAAAGTGTTGATTATCACTTCTAGTCATACCTTTAGCTTTAGATTTTTCTGGCCGCATGTATTCCAAGTTTTCAAAGTTGTCGCGGTCCTAACAACTGAGTAAGAGTTATTGCACCAATAAATTTTTATTTCAACTCACCATGGCGAGAATATAATCAAATTTCTCAAAGTCCGCAGGGCCCTAAAGTTTATTAGTAGTTTTCTCTTGAAGTAACTAGTTCAGCAATTAACTCACTATTTTCTGGGCGTGATGCGAAATACTGACACCGTTATTCTTGCAGACATCTGCAGACCTACGGTCAGGACTGGAACCGAGGTGGAACCCAGAAGTACCAAATGAATCGATAACATCAAATCTTTCTTCCACCTTAAGCCGTTTAACAGTATGTTTGAAAATGGCTCTTGTATATTAATGTTAGCTATTTCTCGATTGTCATGAGTCAAACTGTCAACTCACTCAGCCATAGGAGAACGACAGCTAAAAGTTTGTTAGTTTCTGGGGATTTCCACATCACTCTGAAGACTAATCCACAAGTAATAGTACGAGGGACTAATAATACATACATGTTCCCGAGGCAGCAAAAGGCCACATTCAATTGGCGCTTCTCGGTTTCACTCATTTTAATTTAAGGGCTATGTGATAAATTAAGTAGAAGGAAAGAATAACTCGGGTATATGGAAACAACATAATTAGTGATGCCTTACATCATCAAGTTTTCATTCGATATATCAGACTTGGGCTTAATTTAAACCTAATATTACTTTACAAAAAAAGTGTCTTTTCTAATGGTTGCAGAGATATTTTGTTAGAACAATGGGAATGTTACTGTAAACATTCGAGGTTAATTACTAGGAGCTTTTGCTTTTGGGCCCCAGTTCCTTGTGGGATTAACTTGAAAGCGTATGACCTTGGATTTTCTGAGCTTTTCTAGCTCTAGTGCCCTAGGGTGGTCTTCAAAAGAAACGGAAATTCTGACAACTGTGTTAGCAAATTAATAGCGAAGGAAAACAATTATTAACATACAAAGTGTCTAAACTTTTCACAATACTCGTTCCAGGAGAACCTTCCTTTAGATTCTTTGAGATTTCTCCGCTGTGTTCATCTTTGATCCATTGCCTTAAAATATCCCAAACAACAGAAAAGGGGGCGTCAGTCTTGATCCCGCCTGCCATGGCGTGTGTAGAAGAGACCTTGTAGCCTGCATTACACAGGGCAGATATCATTTTTCGGTGAGGGAGCGAAGATGCTCGTACCACGGATGCTAAGTTGGAAGGCAAAAAGTAAAAGGGAACGTCTTTCAGCTCATCTTGAGCCAAAGTGAGCATTCCCTTGATTCTAGGTATTGTATGATAAACATTTGAGTCTAGGGTCGTGTGTATACTTAGCATTGTCTCAATGAATTTTTCATTGTGAATTGGGCCAGCCCACATCGGTCCTGCAATGTGGTGATAAGTGCCACAATGCAGACAGCGTTCAGAAGCAGTAGGGCCACGAGCATATCCAAATTTGAAACCATTACCTTTAGCAGTTGCCTTTCCAAGAAGTTGGTTAGTTGTGGAACCGCAGCCAGAGCAGTGATATACCACCATTGTGTTAGATGCGTTTTGCTTGACCTGAAGCGGAGAAGTTTTAATGCGAATAAAAAGTCGGACGTAAAAGTCAATGGACAGGCTTAACATGGGCTCAATGGATCTTCCGTACTTTGCCGCGGTAGACGCAACCATATGAAGTACCAATCTAAGGGCCGATTCATGTCTAGCATCGGAATAGAGAGTCTGTCCACCGTATTGTGAAAAACACTTTTCTGGGTAACTATTTCCAGCAAGTACGCCCAAGTCTGTACAAGTCACCAAAAGCATACCCCCATTCTTGACAGCTTGCACTGCTGAATCCATAAAGGGAGTCGCTGACCCATAAGGATCAAGATCTACGATATGAACGGTATTATTTTTGTGCTGATACATCAACATGCTGGCATCTCCCTGGTTTGGGCATACGGTGGATTCAGCATCTGAAAACTTGGCATTGCGCTTGATGGATTCAACAGCCGAAGCAGAAAAGTCATTTGCAATTATCTTTTTAATATTTGGAATCTCTTTTGCATACCGAATTGCGCGTAACCCAGATGCCGACAGCGCTTCAATGATTTCAATGTAAGGCGCATTTGAATTAGATTCAGACTTGACTTCGGAGAAAACTTCAGTTGTTGTTTCTTGTATCACATCAGCATTTGGCTCGTCCATAGGAGCTTTTCCGTTGGACGAAATTTTATTAAACTTCTTCTCCGGTTCCTGTCCTGTGCTCGTTTCCTGTTTTCTCTTGCGAAATGACTTCGGTTTTGGCTTAGTCTTCTCGGCCTCATATATTTGGCTCCAGGCTCTAATTCCGAGTACGCTAATATCTCTGTTGAACTGCTGGATAGGATTGTAAAACACTTTGTTTTCTTTGGGAAACAAAATGGAAGCCTTTCCTTCAGTAATTTGATCTAGCAAATTTTCATCGTAGGATTTCAATTCTGGTTCTGGTTCCGTTGACATTTTCAAAAAGTGAAAATATTCAACTAGCTACACTGTCCTTACTTTGGGCTGCCTGCGCGCTAAACCTCTTACGGAAAAAAAGGAAGCAGTTGATTTAAATGAATGCTGGGAATGGCTGAGTGGAGTCAAATTAAAAATTCTGTGATTTTTTTATAAATGTAAATATATTTTCAAATTTTTTTCAGTACTTAAATCACGTGCCGTTATAAAAAGAGTCTGCTTTGCATAACGACACTTGTTTTACTAAATGTATTTATTTGCAAGTAGATTTATGATAATATCTTGTTTAACGGAGACTTCAGATGAACACCTTTGTAGCCTTCAACAACTTTAGAAACTTTGTCAGCAATGACTTCGGGTACAAACCCATAATTTTTGTAGACGTCCTTGTAAGGACCAGACGCTCCAAATTCGTTAAGACCGATATGTTCATGTGTATACCTATCCCATCCCACTGAAGACAGGACCTCAACAGAAACTATTGGAATACCATCTGGGAGGACGGACAACTTATAGTCCTTGGACTGCTTGTCAAAAGTATACCAGTCGGGTAGAGAAACAACAGAAACAGAAATATTTTGATCCTTCAATAACTTAGCAGCCTCCAGTGCAATACTGACCTCAGATCCTGTCGCTACCACAATTCCGTCAGGCTTGGATGCACTAAGAATAGTGTAACCTCCCTTACGTGCCCTTTCTATACTGGAACCTTCGAGTTGAGGAAGGTTTTGGCGGGTAAGAGAAATTACCGAAGGTGTATCTTTCGATGAAATTGCCTGATAGTACGCAGCAGACGTTTCGTTACCATCAGCGGGCCTCCATACCTGTAAGTGTGGAATAGCTCTAAAATGAGCCAAAGTTTCAATAGGCTGATGTGTAGGGCCGTCCTCTCCCAAACCGATCGAATCGTGAGTTCCAACCCAGATTACTTGCGCGCCAGAAAGCGCAGCCAGTCGCAAAGCACCGGAAGCGTATGAAATAAAGTTTAGAAACGTGCCTCCGTAAGGAATAAAACCACCAAAAGAAGCAATTCCATTCATTGCAGCACCCATTCCGTGTTCGCGGACTCCATAGCGAATATAACGACCTGAATAGTCTCCAAGTCCTGTAGAAGGAGGTTGAAATTCAGTCGCAGAAGTAGTCTTGGTCAAATTGGATCCTGTAAGATCAGCAGACCCACCAATAAGCTCAGGTAGCTCATCAAAAATCTTTGTTAAAACAATCTCAGAAAGTTTTCGTGAAGCAATAGCGTCGTCTTTGGGGGTATAAGTCGGAAGCAATTTCTCCCAGCCCGAAGGCAGCTCCTTGTTAATTCTTCGCTGAAGTTCTGCTCCCAGCTCGGGATAGTCGGACTTATATTTGCTGAAAAGCTGATTCCACTCGGATTCTTCGGTATCATTCTTTTTAACTCTTTCATGATAAAAGTCGTAAACTTCTTGAGATATATCAAAAAACTTTTCTGGATTATAGCCCCATTTCTTTTTAAGCTGAACAATGTCGTCTGGTTTCAAAGGGGAGCCGTGAACGTCGTGGGTTCCTTCATTCAAAGACCCATATCCGATTGTAGTAGTGACCTTGATTAACGTAGGCTTGTCGCTAACTTTCCTCGCTTCAACAATGGCGTCGTAAATGCCTTGCAGGTCAGTGTCACCATTGGAAACAACAATAGTGTGCCAGCCGTAGGCTTTATATCTTGCGACAACATCTTCGGTGAACGCGACATTAGTATCACCATCGATTGTGACATGATTGTCATCGTAGAAGGCAATCAAGTTGCCTAGTTGCAAATGGCCAGCAAGAGAAGCAGCTTCTGACGCAACACCTTCCATTAAGCAACCGTCTCCAGCAATTGTGTAGATAAAACCGTCAATAAGACTAGCGTCAGGTTTGTTAAAACGAGCCGCCATGTGCTTTTGTGCAATCGCCATTCCAACAGCATTCGATATACCTTGGCCTAAAGGTCCGGTTGTAACTTCAATTCCTGGACTTCCGGATTCAGGATGGCCAGGTGTTTTTGAGTGCAGCTTTCGGAAATGCTTGAGATCGTCCAGAGAATATGAGTATCCATAAAGATGTAGCAAAACATATTGTAACATGCAAGCATGGCCATTAGACAAAACAAACCTATCACGATTAATCCAGTCAGGCTTGTTTGGAGAAAATCGGAGAAAGTATTGAAACAAGACATGACCAAGCGGGGCAAGTCCCATAGGAGCTACAAAAAAGTTAATAACCTGTTTATATACACAGAAGGAAATAATTCACTCACCACCTGGATGTCCACTATTTGCAGCAGAAACAGCGTCAGCCTGTCATTTGTTAGCACTTTCTTTTAAAAAAAATCTCATTCCAGGGAAAAGATGAATGAATTTAAATTCATTTGAATATTTTATTGCTCTAATTGCGCCAGCTGTCACACATAGAGTTCAAATCGATAATATAGAAGGCGAATAAAACCGCCAAAATCAATGAATATTTTCAAGAGAGCATCCTACGAATTCTCGGATAAAGCCCGCAACAGAGTTACTTACCGCTGTCAGACGAATTGTATCAATTGCCTTTTTGTCAATCTCACTGAAAGTCATTATGTGAAAGTATCCAGCACGTATAAATGTTTTTCCTTGTTGTGAATTTTAAAGCAAAGCAGAAAGATTTAATGTCAAATATAATTGGAATCCTTCGAAAGCATGAAGAGCCTGTGGATGGTCAGACCCTTTTATATTTTTATAGAGCGAGGTTGCTAAATGTTGCCATTAGCCTAACCCCCATGCGTTATATGTCAATATGCGACATACATGAGTATTCTAGCATAATATGGAACAAATATTAGTCAAGACCTTAGGCAAAAGTAAGTCCTGGGCACTTGGGGGTGCACTCTAGTTAAGATTGCTGCGTTGCTTTCAGTTTGCTGACTGTGTTTGTGACACAGACTTCATTATCTTTTATATGACGCATCAGAAATACAGCGCATGATACACAATAGAAACGAGCCCTAACCTTCCGTTGATTGAAAAATCTAATATAAATATATTTCACAGCTTAAAGGTAGGGTCTATTTGCACAGTATTTCTGATAGGAGGCAGGAAAAGCTTGTGTAGAGTTTGACAAGAAAGTTCCAAAAGGATCACCCTGTATTGTTCGCGAGCGTTTTTTCCAGGATTTTTAAGGCTATTGACATTTGGATTTGCCGCAGGATGTTGGACAGAGAATCCTCCAAAGTTTCCTCTGCTCTGAAAATTTAGGGAGACAAGACTTGCAGTCTTGAAGTCCCCCAATGCTATTGAAGAATTGACTCTTTCCTATGTCGTCGTCTTCACATTACAAAATCCTTCTGACCGAAAATAAACCGGTCAAACTGCTGGTAGAATATTGAAACTGTAAGCCATATTCTCAAAGAATGCGATCAATATGAGACGGAGCGCAGAACCCTAACAGAGGTCTCACCAGATCTTGATCTCAAGGCACTACTGGACACCAGAAAAGGTCTTGTCGCGGTAGTCAAGTTCTTGGAACTACTTCCGCATCTTTTATCTTAATGGTCCACCTTATTGGATAGCTCACATTGGTTTCCCCCAATCTTGCTAGTGAAGTCAAAATCACAAAATAGCATGTTTGGTTTCCCTCATGTGCTTGGATCAATCAAATCCAAGAGAAATCTAGCGCCATTGCTCATTTGAGAATTACCATC